>JAOTQJ010000002.1:3314641-3325522 GCA_025642045.1 Solanum sejunctum | reverse complement strand
GTATGTATCTATTTAACATTTAAATTCTTAGGTAATTTGATACCTAATGTAATACTTATTTCTAAATAAGTGTGTGAAAAATAATTTTGAAAAGGAGTGAAAATTTGAATAAAAGAAAAGAAATAGTAGTTGTGAATAAGTACTTAATAAATATTATTAAATAAATTTTGAATGAATTAAGTATACTACCGATCACATGAATATTATATATTTAAGATCATTATTTTAAAAATAAATTTTATTAAACCTACTTGGAATAATTTCATCAAAAAACTTGAATTCGAGCGAAAAGCATAATAGTAGCCTCATATACATCATCAAATAATATCTGCTTCTCTCTTAATTAAAGGCTCAAATTCTAAAATATAAAAAAAAATTCAATAAAAATTATTTTTTTCAATACAAATTCAAATATAATTGGACATACATGAATATTAAACACGACGTATAATATATCTCTCTCTCTCTATATATATATATATATATGTGTATATGTATATAAAAAACAGTAGGCTCGTATAACGCTACCTTTTGTAACAAAATTCGAGAGGACAAGCAACAGATTGAGTCAGCCATCCAACTTTTTCTCTACTCACTTTTTCTTCTCTAATTGTAATATTTATATGTATCCATTTAGGACAAAATAGTACTCTTAAAAAAAATTAATTTGACGTAGTACAAAATTTAACAGAAATAAAAGATTTTAATTTTATAATTATAACTTAAAATTATATTAAATATAATAAAATATCTTTGAATTTAATTTTAGAATTTCTATGAGGTAGTGATAAGGTCAGCATATATTTGATCCTCCCCAGATTCCATTTGTAGAATTTCACTGAGTACATTGTAGTTGTAGTAGATTTCAAATAAATTAAAATTTAACTAGTATTATAATTAGAGATAAAATCAAAATTAAGCGTTTTAAGTGAATGCTTAACTTGTGATATCCATGGTTAAGTAGCAGATACGAAAGACACACATATTTTACATGCCATGAAGATCATTGCGCCAGAAGGTGATGAGCATATGACGGAGATGCTCACCATGCTCGTCTTCAATGCAGAGAAAAACTTGATCATATGACGGACATTCAAGTCAATCTTATCTTTATTTCATTGCGTCGTCTTTATTTATAACTTTTTCTTGTCATTTTTAATTTTATTCTTTTTCCTAGAAAATTAATCGAGTTTAGGATTGAATTTTACTCACTTCATGAATTTGGGTCAGATTCCACCTACCTCATCTTGGAATTTGATTTGGGCCTCGAAATAGATATTAGAAATAGGGAAAAATACATAAAATAAATTTCATTTAAAATTATTTATTCTTAATAGATCTAATTTAAATTATTTATTCTTAATTGATTCATTATCTAATTTATTTATTTTTTTACTCATTTACCCCTTTTTATTTCATGTGCTTGACGTTATGCTGACACCGGCATCAATACTATAAAATATTCTGGTGGTATATATATACCATAACAGTATCATATAGAATGAACTCAATTTTTTGTTATAATATGATAGTATATTAATACCTAATTAGTATATATAATTATTTTTTTAAGAAATAAATAAAAAAATTATTAAACTTTAAATTAGAAGAAAATATATTTGTTATACAATCTGTTGGTATATTTATACCATGTCGGTATCATATAGGATTAATCTTAATCATCTGTGATACTCTGTTAGTATATGTATACCCTATTGTTATATCATACAAGTAAGTACTGATGTCAGCACATGAATTTTAATATTAGGAGGTCAAAATTTTGATAGTATAAAGGTATAAAACGAAAAGGAATATATGAATATAAATAGTTTGATTTAAAAAAGTACAAACTTAATTTTTCCTAAAAACATATAAAGATCTTCACATATTCTAAACAAAATTATGCATTTGGAATTGTTTACAACAAGCAATTACTATAATTATCTTCCTAAGTAATCAACACAAAATTGGATGGACGAATGAACTATCAACTAATTAAAATCTTTAACCCTGTATACCAACACACTTAAACCTAAATCTTACAACAAAACAAATACTCTCTCCATTTTATTTTATGTGACACCCTTTAACTTGACATGGTATTTAAGGAAAAGAGGAAAACTTTTAAAATTTGTGGTCTAAAATCATTCTTAGATATTTGTGTAGCTGAAAATCATTTCATTAAAGGTAAAAGAGAAATTTTAATATTAAATTATTTTCAATTAGAATAAGATGATATTTTTTTAGAAAGAACTAAAAAAAATGCTACATAAAATGAGACAAAAAAATAATATATATGATTTAAATAAATATGAGTATTTATTTGTCGAATTGATCATTTATCACATAAATTAAGACAGATTACTTGAAAATTGTGCATATATAAATACAAGAGAAGTCTGAGTGGACAAAAGGAGCTGTTGGTGTTGGGCTGGCCATCTGTCTCTAACAGTGGGATAGAAAGCAACAAGACCTAAATGTCAAATCTTGTAAGGTCTATGATATACTGTTCAGATTTGTCATGTATACCACTTTATTTACTCCAATCTCTATGTATACAAAAATTGTGTATCACAAACTATACATAGTATCTAATTGTTCATTGAATAAAAAAGCTTACAAAGTCCGCAGGAGGAATTTTATGGAGATTTTTGCAAGCTAAAAGCGTATATATCACTTATATTTTGGTGATAAAAGATATGTACGATAAATT
The DNA here is from genome assembly GCA_025642045.1 of Solanum sejunctum. Lineage (NCBI taxonomy): Eukaryota > Viridiplantae > Streptophyta > Magnoliopsida > Solanales > Solanaceae > Solanum > Solanum sejunctum. Next base: position 3,322,809 of record JAOTQJ010000002.1, on the reverse strand, counting down.
TATGACTTAGATAAAGATACTAGGTGGAGACTCAAATCACTTTTCAATCGTGATGATCTTGCACAAGAGAATAATTATTAGCCCATCTCTATTTTCTTTGATAATGGATGAAATGACACGACATATGCAAAGCGAGTTGTGTCATGATGTGTGTTATTTGCACATGATATATTTTGATAAACAAGACAAGCGACAAAATTAATGATAGATTGGAGATTTGAAAACAAATTTGTGCCTAGAGGATTCAACTTAGGTCAAAGCTATTATAATTCTTTATCGGGTCATTATGAATGATTTTGTACAAATTTTGTTAAAAAGAATAACTGGAGTCCGTGCCACCAAAAGATTCATGGATCAACACACAGGAAAAATGAAGAAAATAGTCTAATTTCTGTTGAGTGACTTCTAATGCTAAAAGTGCCTTACAGATCAGGTCCAAACTGTTGAAATCCTTCCTCAGATCATTATATACAATTTTGTAAAGATTTAAAGAGAAAATTAATCAGAAGTCATACCACCAAATAATTCACAGGTTAATAGACTTGAAAATTAGAAAAAATTATCTAATTTATGTCGAGAACCCCTAATCGGATTAAGACAATTGAAATTTTATCTCGTACCATTACGAATAATTCTGTAAAAGTTTTGTAAAAAATTCAATATTTATCGAGAGGTATATTAAAAAAGTTTAAAAAGGTGAAAAAAATCAACTTTGTTCGTTAGAAAACGGGTCATGTGAGTGGATGTGACTGAAAAAGAAAGATTGGAAATGATTTGGGTTTATTTCAAGTACAAAATTGAACATATAGATAATAAATGTATATATATATGCCAACGAATATGCAATGTGATATATATCTAATATACATATGTGTGGCAAAAAATTTACCCAAGATAGGCTTGCAAATGGGCACCTCACAATTGAAAGTATAGAAACATACAATAAGATAGCCTTTTCAGTATCTAAAAATTGAAGTGATGATTTTACTCATAAGAATCAAATTATTTTTTACAATAATTTAAAGGTATCGCTAAAAGGGGTAAGTATTTATATCACGTAATTATAGTATCGAATCTTGTTTAATCATATATGGTGTGACTTCTTTCCTACCCAAATAATAAAGAAGAAATTTAATGGACATGTGATGGTTGGTGGGTGGGAAGAGGAAGAAATCCAACCCCAAATTATTGTACGGAATTCACTGCCAAAAGCAACTCACACATCTTCCATCAAAGGATCATTTCGCCGAGTTTTCGGAAAATAAAAGTATTATTCAATTTGATATTAATATTTTTAAAAATTTTAAATGTATATTAATAAACACATGTATTCTACATAAGATTTTATAATTTTAAATGACATCTTATGTGTATTATATCGTTAGGACATGTATGTCTGGTACTGGGAGTACTTTCAAAGTTGAAGCACAAATATCAGTTGATATTAAGTTAAAAAGTATGTTTATGCATTTTTATATGTACGTTTATGTAAATAAAAAAAAAATTTGACTCTTACTATCTCAAGTTAAAGATATCTTAAATGTATCGAAATATTCTTTAAATGGATCAGAAATCGAATACTAAAGTGATTTTGGAACAGGTTCGAGAGTTTCAATCGAAAACCTTTCCTTAATCTTCTCAGCTTAAATATGTTCCATAAAAAACTAAAATTTAAAAATTATCAGATAAAGAAAAAATTATTAAAAAACAAAATATATTAAGATGAAGGAAGGAGTATATTAATACTAAAGTAGCACTAATAATTCAACAAATTTCAATTCTTGGAAATAATGAAAGTTATAAAGAAAAAATTCATAATCACATAATTAGAGAGTGACATATAAACTACTACTAAAGTAGAAAAGCTGAAAGGGAGTATTCATGGTGAAGAATATATTTTGCGTCTCAATCTCTATTAATTTTTAATCGTCTATAAATCATCTAGATACGCAATTATAATTGAAAAATATAAATAAAAGCGATGAAAACACGTCATCAAAAAGCATATGTGGTTAAGTAGTGGACTATCTAGAGTCACTAAAAAAACCTGAAGAGTTTTAGTTGAAGCAATAACTTCAAACTATGAAAGTAGGTCTCAATGGGAGGAGCTATCCCTTTGTTAGAAAGATCATCTGAATCCCTCTTAATCAAAATTTATATTATTTATATATAATTAAAAAATATATATAATAGGTATTGAATCCCCTTTGATTAGTTCATATATTTACTTCTTCAGATTTTGAACTCTCTTACTGACAATTCTAAATCCGCCATTGAGGGTCCAAGTTCATTGATTAATATATTAAGGAATTTAAAAGAATTTGTGATAGTCTCAACGCTGTCCACGAATCATTGGCTAAGCAAAGTGATTAATGAAGTTAGGTGTTATAAATTTTCAAATATTTTTGACAAGTTATTTTTCGATGAAGTTTTATGATGTATTTGACCATAGATTTTGAGAGAAATATTTAACTTGTTTTGAAAAATATGATTTATATTTATAAGTTATAAAAATTATTAAAATAACCAACATGAGTTTGTATTATCATTTTATAATGAACATATTTCATGAAAAATCATGACAACAAACATAACTAATATAAATTTGAAAAAAAAGAAAGAAAATAAAATAAAATTACAATTGATTTGTATACGAAAAACTATAGTTACTACTTGTAATAATTGAAAATGACTTCGAAAAACAAACTCATATATATATATATATATATTGTCAAATATTAGCTAAATATGAAATTTTTTTTTCACTTAATATTTGAAAGAGAAAAGTTAGTTCGACCCAAAAATTTCTATGAATGGATGGTTGAATAAAAGAAAAGTCAATTTACAAAGAATACTTGGTCATACTTTCTTGTTTATTATAATAAATTCATTATTTTAACTTTAAATTTAAAATATTAGAATTTAAAGTTAGAAAAAAACATGTTTTAAGTGAACTTCTTTTGTTTTCAATCACGACACTTATCATACTATTTTTTTTATATTAAAGTACAATTTCAACGTTTTCAAATATCTTTTTTTAGAAAATCATTCAACTTAAAATATACAAATTTTTAAATCTCAATCAATTCATGGCCAAAACCCTTCCAATTTTTTTTAGATTATAAAGAAGTAATAAGCCAATGAAGTATTAATACAGTAGTTAATTTCTTACCTAACTTTTTATTTTCAGGATACTGTGCTACTTTTTGTCAAATAATAAGTGATATTTTATATAATTAAAAAATAAAATCTTCCAACACTATGCTTATTTTAATACACAAAATTTTACCTCGTTAAAAAGCCACTTTCTATCTTTAAGATGCTTTTAGATAGCAAAACACTCGCAGAAAATATCATTTATTTTAAAACCAAAGAAAATAAATTATTTACTTACTATACTCTCTCAATTTATTTTTACTTTTTATTATTCAGTTTTTCTATGATTAAACTTTACGATCAAATTGAAGTAGCCAAATATAGATGATTAAACTATAAGAAGAATGTTATAAGTTGTAATTCTGCTTATATTATTATAATTTAAAACATTAGTTAAAGTTCATAAAATTTAATCTTAATAAATAAAATAATAACAAGTAAAAAGTAAAAAATAAACCGAGGAAATATCAGCCTAGACTAGACTACTACTATTCTACTACTTATCTATGAAACACATATCTTAAAATATTAGTCAAAATTTATATAATTTGACCTTAATAAGTGAAATAGTAATACATAAAAAATTAAGAAAGGGAGTATTAGCCTAGACCAGACTACTACTTTTTTACTACATATCTATGAAGCATACATCTTAATCAAAATTTATATAATTTAATTTTGAGAAGTAAAATAGTGACAAATAAAATTGAACTCGAAAGAGTATTAGCCTAGACTATTCGACTACATATGTATTTGCCTAGTCTCTTTTTTACTTCATTATAGCTTCCATCTTCATCTTTCTTCCCTCACATCTGGAGAAAAAAAAATGGATGAACTAATTGTTTCTTCATCATCTTCATCATCATCATTTTTCATACCATCTTTACTTTCTCAAGGTACCCAACTTTCCTCAAACCTTCAACAACTGCTTCAACATATTCTCAAGAGTCAAACAGATTGTTGGTCATATGCTATTTTCTGGCAAACTTCAAATGATGATTTTGATGGTCGTCTTTTTTTAGCTTGGGGTGATGGTCATTTCCAAGGTACCAAAGCCAAAAAAGAAAATTTTAACAACAGAGCCAGTACTACTCAACAATCTGCAGAAAGGAAACATGTCATAAAAGGAATTCAAGCTTTAATTTGTGAGAATGGTGAAGAAGAAGAAGAAGAAAAAGATGATGTTAATGGTGAAGTTACTGATGCTGAATGGTTTTATGTTATGTCTTTAGCTCAATCTTTTTCTATTGGTGATGGTGTACCTGGTAAAGCTTTCAGTACTGGTTCCTCTGTGTGGCTAACAGGGTGCCAACAACTTGAGTTCTGTAATTGTGAAAGAGCTAAAGAAGCTTATGTTCATGGAATTGAAACTCTTGTATGTATCCCTACTTCGAATGGGGTTCTTGAATTAGGCTCAAATGAACTTATAAAAGAGAATTTTTACTTGATCCAACAAGTCAAGACTCTTTTCTCTTCTACTGCTGATTCCGCTCTTGTCAATTGTTCAGAACCAAAAACAGAGGAAACTAAAACTAAAGTTAAAATAGCTTTAGTTTCCCCTGAATCTGACCAATCGGACTCCGATTGTCAAGTACTTGTGGAGAAGCCGGAGGAGAAGAAGACTCTAAAGAAGAGAGGGAGAAAGCCTGGAGCACCCCGCGAAACCCCCTTGAACCACGTCGAAGCAGAGAGGCAGAGGAGGGAGAAATTAAACCATCGATTCTACGCGTTGCGTTCAGCTGTTCCTCATGTTACTAAAATGGACAAAGCCTCATTGCTTTCAGACGCCGTGGCCTACATCAATGAACTGAAATCCAAAGTGGATGACTTAGAAATTCAGCTTAGTAGAAAGCCAAAGAAACTGAAGATTGAGTCTACAGATAGCATCACTGTAGACAACCATAGTACTGCTACGACGAATTCTGTTGATCAAATCAGGCCTAAATCATCACCAAATAATTTGAAAGTGGAAGTTGAAGTGAAGGTTTTGGGTCCAGATGCCATGATTAGAGTACAATCTGAGAATGTAAATTACCCTTCAGCAAGATTGATGCGTGCACTTCAGGATCTTGAACTACATGTTCATCATGCCAGTATCTCCAGTGTTAACGATATTATGTTACAGGACATCGTCGTTAAGGTTCCTAGAGGATTAAGTGCTGAAGATCGATTAAGAAACGCTCTAATCAGAAGCTTAGACCAGCACTAGTAGTAGTAAAAATGTTTCATCCTTAAATTATGTATCCATGTTGTTTAATTTTATGTTCAAATAAGTTATTTAACAACTAGTTTCTTATGATGAGATGACCAAATCCTTGTATAGCAGACACTTTGTCATGTAAAGAAGATGCATGCTCTTATATGGACTGCTCTATTTTTGTTATCTTTCTTATCATGTTCTAATTGACTTGATTTTTGAAATGAAGATTTTTCAGAAATAACCTCTGTGAGGTAGTGATATAGTCTGGTGCTATTTTCAGCTTCTACTTGTGAGATTTCACTTGATATTATTGAATTTTACTGAATTCATAGCTAAAAATGTCACGGTTTGCCAGTTGTTGGAATTATTATTAGTAAAAATTTGAAGGGGTAGTGTGTGTTGTTGCTTGTTTGTCTTCAAACATCCAGATATGTTCCCCTTTTTTTCATGTTTTATGTGGTTTCTATTAGAAAGTCCTGTTCTAAATGACCCCACCACTAAAAAAACAAAATCGTTTTCTGCCTTTATTTTAATATATATTATAACCCTCCAAAGTCTAAAAAACATGAAACATATGTGCTTTAAATTATTCTGTTATGCCTTATATTGTCAAGGAAGTTCTTTCGTTTTCTGACATCAACATCCCACTTGAGTCTTCACAACATATACAATGCCTTTGGCCATATTTTAGGCTAAAAATAAAAGGAAACTTATTTTGGACTTTAAAATGATATTTAAAAATTAAAATTGTATTTGATTATGAAATAAAATAAAATTATTTTTAAATTTTATGGACAATTTGAAGTTAAAGCTTTTTTTTTTTGGGGGGGGAGGGGGGGATTGTTTTATAAATTATTGATAGATTCTTTCAAAATTTTATGGTTTAATGTGTTTTTGGAATTAAAGAATTTTTTATCAAATTGTAACAACTCAATGAATTTTGGACCAAAAAATTTTTGAGTAATAACTTAAAAGTTTTGACACTAGGTCAAGTTTAAACGAAGTTTAAGTCAAGTGAGACCCAAGTAACATTGTAATGGATTTGATTTCTGTGTTTAATTCAATGATGTGAGCTGATAGCCAAGACTAAAAGTAGCGCATACGACTTTACAAAATCAAATAATCAAATTCGGATGAGTAAAACTTTAAGAATTGATCTAGTCATTGGAGGAATATTTTAGAATGTCAAGGCTGGAGGTTGTGTATGTGGTGAAGTGAGGGCTCGGAACATAATTTTTGAGTTTTTTTCCTCGTGCAATCTGTCATAACAGGTTAAATCAGACTGCTATAATAGAACAATCACTAAGTTTTAAGTCAAAAAAGTTTTAAGATTATTTTTTATTGCTACAAATTCATTCTTGAATAGCTAGAGACAACTTTGGGCTATTTCTTTTTAGGTTTCCACCAATCCCATCGTTAAAGGTAAGTTAAATGCCATTTTACTAACTTGTAATTCGATTCCTAAGCCTTAAAATTTATAGAAATTCTCTTAGGGAAAAATTTTGGCCTGAAATTTATGGTGAAAAAAGTCATAGTTGGGTGAGATGAACGTAAAAGTGACCAAAGTTTAGAATTCTCTATTTGTTTTATATCAAAAACGAGTCAAAGCATTGAAAAAAGAAAACATTCTAATTTTTTTTTTATAATTGCTAATACTTGTTTTAAGCTAGGATATGATTGTATTTCTCAGCGTTACCTGTGTCTGTTAACAACTTCATTAGTATCTCATATATAATATATGAGTTAAAAAAAAAAGAGATCATGAAATGAAATGATATTTTGTGGTCAAATTAATTGAATGCAATGAATATATTACTTGTCTATTCAAATGTATGTGGCAATTCATTTAGCTGATCAAATTAATTGAATGCAATGAATATATTACTTGTCTATTCAAATGCATGTGACAATTTATTTAGCTTTGTACTTATTTTTTGTTGTTGAATACAGAGTATCTTTTAGTGGCTCTTCAGAAATTTTAGTTAAGAGATTATCAATCGTCAAATTCAAAGGCGAGCCAATTCTTTTAGACTATCGTAGATTTATTTTAATGTTAATTTCTTTTTTTCGAATTCAAATCTTTTTAGATTCTTATTTGTTCATATTTTTATTGATAGACTTTTCAAGTTTATGAGACTCAGTTTTAAAATTATATTTAATCTATTTCCTCTTATTAAATTTATGTTTGAATTAATAGTTGTTCTTATTGAATTAATATTTAATTCTTTTATCAAAAAAATAGTAGGGGTATCACTCACGAAAAATCAATACCACATTATGCAACTTTCGACGCTTCTCATGGGTCATCTGAAAACAACCGCTTTATGTTTTTAAACATAGGAGTTAGGCTGCGTACATTTGACCCCCCTTCACCTCGCAATGAGCGAGAGCCTTTTGAGGCACTGAGATATATTGCTGATGATATTATGTATAACTCATAAAGATTATCATTAGCAGAAAACTTACTTTTACAGTTAATCTTATTGAATCATTGAAAAAGCAAAATATCATTTCTTTCAAAATGGGAAAGTAGTAGTACAAAATCATGGTAGGAACTCATAATTTTATTAAGATTTTCATTAAGATATGCATGCATCCTATCCAAAAAGGACCACATATTTATGATTAAGGAATTTAATATATCATTAATAGCCCAAATTTCACTTTCATGACATGATCTTTATCTATATTCATTGAGTTTATTTTTACTTGTTCATTTTAAATTTTTTAAAAAATAATAATTAATATAAATATTTATTATAATATTCATATTAATTAATGTATACTATTAAGTATCAAGAAATAATTTTTT
>JAOTQJ010000002.1:3281481-3299945 GCA_025642045.1 Solanum sejunctum | reverse complement strand
TAGCGCTGCTAGAGGCTCGAGGTCAACTTTTCTAAAACATTACACTGATCGGTCCGTAACTACCTTGGAAAGAGCCCCAGGTAGCCTGGTTATTTCGCAGGACGCCCGGTAGACTTTAATGAGCCATGCAAAAGGAAACAAGTGATTTCAAGAGTTTTTCATGGGTGTTAGCCCATGGTTTCTGGTGCTGCCTGAGGCTTAAGGCCAAATTTCCCAAAAAATAACACCGAATCGTCCGTACTGAACTCGAAAAGTGACTCAAGTTTCTCGACGATGCTGGATAATGCCTTTTAGAATTTTATGGGCCAAGCAATAGGAAATAGGCAATTTCAATAATTTTTCATAGTTGTTAGCCCACAGTTTCTAGCATTTGCTCGGGGCTTGGGGCCAACTTTTCCAAAAACTACATCAACCCATCCATGATGTGTCCAGCAGAAGCCACTGGTGGGTCAGTGATAGCGCAGGATGCTTGGTAGAATTTTTTAGGTCCAGGAACAAAAAATAGGTGATTTTGGTAGTTTTTGTGGGTGTTAACCCACGTTTCTGGCGCTATCTGGGGCTCGAGGCAAACTTTTCCAAAAAATTACACTAACCGGTTAGTTACGAGCCCAGAAAGAGACCCAGGTGGCCCAGCGATGCCGCAGGATGACTGGTAGGACTTTATGAGCCAAACAACAAAAAACTTGCGATTTTGACAGTTTTTCATGGGAGTAAGCCACGATTTATGGCGTTGCTTGGGGGTCGGGTCAACTTTCCCAAAAAATTACACCAACCCATTCGTGATGAGTTCAACAAGGGCCCAAGGAGACTCAACAATGTCGAAGGATGCCCAGTAGTATTTTATGGTCTAAACAATAGGAACCAGATAATTTTGGTAGCATTTCGTAAATGTTAGCCTATAATTTATGGCGCAGCCCAGGGCTCGGGGCTAATTTTTCTGAAAACATACACCAACCCATCAGTAACAAGCCCAAAAAGAGCCCAGGTGGCCCAGCGACATTGTATAATGACCGATAAGATTCTATGGCCCAAGCAACAGGAAACAAGCGATTTCAGTATTTTTCATGAGTGTTAGCCCATGATTTTTGGCGCTGCTCGGGGGTTGGGACCAACTTTCTCAAAAGATTACATCGATCCATTTGTAATGAGCTGGAAGGATCCCAGTGTGCCCGACAGTACCATGAAATATCTCGTAGGATTTTATAGGCCAAACAATAGAACACAAGCAATTTCGACAGTTTTTCATGGGTACCCTACGATTTCTAGGGTTGCTCCGGGCTTGGGGCCAACTTTCCTGAAAATTTATACTGATCCATCCATAATGAGCTATTGGTGGCTCGATGGCACCGCAGGACGCTTGATAGGATTTTATGGGTTAAGCAAAAAAAAAAAAAGGATAATTTCATTAGTTTTTTGTAGGTGTTAGCCCACGGTTTCTAGCGCAATGGTTTCTAGCGCTTCCTAGGGCTCGAGGACAACTTTCTCAAACAATTAGACCGGACCATCTATAATAAGGTCGATAAAAGCCTCAAGTGGCCCAGACGTATCATAGAATGCCTAGTAGGATTTTATGTGCCAAGCAACAGAAAACAGGCGATTTCATTAATTTTTTATAGGCGTTAGCCTACAGTTTATGTCGCTACCCAAGGCTCAAGGTAAACTTTCACATAAAATTACGCCGATCCATTCGTAATAAGTCCGGCAAGAGCTCCAAGTGTCCCAACGGTATCGCAGGATGCCTGACAGGATTTTTTGGGCCAAGAAGTAAAAACAAGCAATTTAGGCAGTTTTTTATGAGTGTTAGCCCACGATTTCTGGTGCTGCTCCGGGCTCGAGGCCAACTTTCCCAAAAAAATTACATCGAATCATGCTTAATTAGCCTAAAAAGAGCCCCAGGTAGCCCGATCGTATTGCAGAATGCTTCGTAGCTTGTTATGGGTCAAAAAAATAAAAAACAGATGATTTTGACAGTTTTTCCTAGGTGTTAGCCCACGGTTCTGACACTGCCCAAGGATCGAGTCCTTTACCCATAGAATTACACCAGCCCGTCCATAATGAGACCTCTAAGAGTCCCAAGTGTCCCGGTGATGCTAGAGAATGCTTGGCAAGATTTTAGTGGTCAAGGAACAGGAAACATGCAATTTCAGTAGTCTTTCATTAGTTTTAGCCCATGATTTTTAGCACTGTCCGGGGCTCGGGTCCATGTTTACTAAAACAACTATGCCAACCCATCCATAACAAACCCGCTAAGAGTTCCAGGTGGCCCGACAATATCGGAGGATGCGTGGTAGGATTTTATAAACCAAGAAATAAGAAATAGACAATTTTGATAGTTTTTCATGGGTGTTAGCCCATGGTTTCTAGCGTTGCCAAGGGATCGGGCCCATTTTTCTTGAACAATTACACAAACCCATCTGTAGAAATCCCTTTAAGAGTCTAGGCCCAGTTGTGTCACAGAACTCCTGGTAATATTTTATGGCAAAGTAATAGGAAACTCACGATTTCGGCAGTTTTTCATTGGTCTAAGCCCACAATTTCTGGTGCTGCCCAAGGCTCGGTCTATTTTTCTCAAAATATTATACCACCCTATCCGTAACAAGTCCGCCAAGAGTTCCAGGCAGCCCAGCAAGTCCAGAGGACGCCTGGTAGGATTTTATGGGCCAAGGAACAAAAAATAGGTGATTTTGGCAGTTTTTCATGTGTATTAGCCCATGATTTTTGCGCTACATGGAGATCGGGCTGATTTTTCCTGATAAATTACACCAACCCATCCGTAATAAGCTTTCCAAGAGCCCCTAATGTCCGGGCGACATCGAAAGACACTTAGTAACATTTTATGGGCCAAGGAATAAGAAACAAGTTATTTCGATAATTTTTCTGGGGTGTTATCCCATAGTGTCTGGCGCTGCACGACGCTCGAGCCCATTTTTCTCAAAACATTACATCAACCCATTTGTAACGAGATCGCCAAGAGTTCAAATTTTTTCGATGGCACCGAAGGATGCTTAAAAACATTTTATGGGCCAAAGAATAGAAAACAGACAATTTTGGCAGTCACGATTTCTAGTGTTGTAGGGGCTCGGGCCTATTTTCCTAAAAAATCATACCATCCCATCTACAACGAGTTCGCCAAGAATCCCAGGTGGCCCGACGACTTCAAAGGACGCTTGGTAGGATTTTATGGGCCAAGAAGCAGGAAACAGGCGATTTTTGTAGTTTTTCGAAGGTGCTAGTTCATGGTTTTTGGCGTTGCCCAGAGCTCTGGCCAATTTTTCCTAAGTAATTATACCAACCCATTCGTAACGAGCCTGCCAAGAGTCTTCGGTGGTCTGGAGGCACCAAAGGATGCCTGGTAGCATTTTATGTGCCAAGGAATAGGAAACGGGTGATATGGGCAATTTTTCTTGGGTGTTAGCCCATGGTGTCTGCCGCTGCCTGGGGCTCGGACCCATTTTTCCTGAAAAATTACACCAATTCGTCTGTAACAAACCCTCTAAGAGTCCCAAATAACCCATCGATGCCGAAGGACGCCTGCTAGGATTTTTTGGGCCAAAGTACAAGAAATAGGCAATTTTAACAGTTTTTTGTGAGTGTTAACCCATAGATTTTGACAGTTCCCGGGGCTCAAGATCATTTTTCCTTTCTTGGTTTTGAAACTCCAACAAAATTTTAAATGCTATAATATGTTTCTTCTTTTTAAAATCAAATAATTTTTTGAAGGTCATTACATGTTCTTATGATGTTTGAACCCCATGAATCCTTTGTTTTAAAGTGAATCTGCACTAGTTGATACCTATGTGTGATGACGTTCAAAATTGCTTTTAAAAATACACTTATAATCTCACTATTTCCACCTACTTCTCTATAAGCACATATAAGCCTCCTCCAAATATTATTAGTAAGAAGTATATTATATAGTAGTATATCTTTTTATGAATTTAATAATTATTAAATTTTTAAATAAAACACATTTTTCTTACTATTTTGGCCTATGACAAGTTTTTAATCATGAAGATAATACCTATACTAGAAATCTCTCCCAATTTTTAGTTTATTGTTTGTTACGTTCCTATATCGTTATCCCAATTGCAATTATAACATTATTTCTTCACAATAAAAGTTATGTGATATTCTACCCACAAGAATACAATTGGGTGGATGTAATATACCTACCAATAAAAGCTGTCTGAGTCAGCCTGAGACTATTATAATTTTTTCTCAGCAGGTCATTATGAATGATTTTTGCAAGTGTTTTGAGAAAAAAATTAATTTAAAGTCATATCATCAAAAAATTCATGAATTAATACACACAAAAACAAAGAAAATTATCTAATTTGTATTGAGTGGCCCATGAATACTAAAAAGAGCCCACCAGATGAGACTGGGGCTATTAGAAATTCTTTCATAGGTTATTATAGACAGTCTCGTAAAGATTTTCAGGAAAAATTGATCAAAAGTTATATCACTAAAAAAATTCATAGGCTAACACGCAAGAAAATTAAAAATCACTAAATTTTTGTTGAGTAAATCTTATAAATGTTAAGAAAAGTCTCAAGGATCAGATTGATGCTATTGAAATTCTTTCACATGTCATTACGGACGATTTTCAAAAATGTCATACTCCTTCTCCTTTGCACCCTCTCTCAAACCTTCATAATATGGCATAATATTGGATTTTTTTTTATAATCGTCATCCTTGTCTTGCACACTCACACAGTAGATATTGGTTTTGTGAGTGTAAATTGAAAATTGAGTATATAATATAACAAATAATACTTTTCTTGATATTTGTGATGTTAACATGACATGCCAACACCACGAGGGAGTCTTACTAAGGCTAACAATATGAATATTGCAACTAACAATACAAAATATAGAAATATTACATTCTTTTTTCAAACAAAGTAAAAATACATAAATTAAAACGATATCGAAGCAACTGAGTGTAACTAACTTTTCTGATGTCTCAACTTATACTATAACATTACAAGCTTAGAATGATTTCTCCAGATCCTGTGAAGAATCATTGGAAACAGATTCAAGATGTTGATGATCATCAAATTTTCTGTATTTACAAGATTCTAAGAGGACAGCAAAACAAATTATAATTGGTGTAACCATCAAGATAAGACCAAAAGGTACCATCCATAATTGTCTATTTGAAGGATGAAACTTTGAACTCCACCATGCTAATATTACTCCACCTCCCATGCTTACAAATAATAATCCCAAGCAAATAATACATGTGTTATATGCCATTCGAATAAATCGATTGATCTCCAAGTTGTTGTTGTTAGTTGCTTGCAGGTTCGAAATCTCTCTTCTCTATCTCAATTTTAATGAATTTGCTTCTTCCCTCGGAGTTTCGAAACATAAGAAAAAGGTAATATGAATGACTAGCAATTTATGCTAGCCAATACAAGTGAGAATTTGGAAAGAAAGAGAAATCAAGATGCTTTGTTACTCTTTGCTGCTTGCAAGCTCGAAAATCTCTCTTTCTTGTCTCACTTCTGATTGATTTACTTTTTTGTCTCGTCAGATTTTCAAAAAACAAGAAAAAGACAATGTGTATGACTAACCATTTTCCCCTCAAGGTTTCAATGAACAAATAAATGCTTTATATATACTAGCTAATAAGAAATGGATACAAATGGAAATTTAGAAAGAAAGAGAAATAAGAAGTATAGAAACTAACTTTGTCAAAGGTAGTATTGAAGGAAAAAAAGGACTAGCCATGGGGATGGACTATTCAATTAATTTCTTTTTTTTATTGGTAGAATGTTCAATTAATTTCTAGGGTAGGTATCTATAAACTTAGGTGGAGTGTTCAACTAAAAAATTAGAAAAACACAATCGAATTAAGGTTATCTGAATTTAATACTTCCTATACAAATCATAAATTGTTACGTAAATTCACTAGTATATCTAAATCCATAATTTTTAACTTTTAATAAATTCAATACTGAGAACCTTGAACAATCTGTGATTCGTGAATACGTCGAGTAAAAGAAAGAAAAAAGAAGTAAAGAAATCAATAGGTGAGATTTTTGAATATACGAATGGTTTGTATTTTTTCGGGCATGGTTGATAGCTACTTGTTGAAAACAAAGTTTGATTAAGAGCTTCATGAAACTTGCCTTTTTATCAAAGTCGTTTGCTAAGAATATGAAATTAGAAAGAAAAAAGAAGGTTGCGTTTCTAAGTTGTGTGTTTCTTTTTCTACGTATATAAAATTTTGGGGTAAATACAAAGGGCACACATTATTTACGGTGGCGGAGTTAGTATTTAAATTAAGGGGATTCAAAATTTGAAACACGAATTAGTCAAAATGGGTTTTATATCTAATGTATATACATAAAAAATTATTTTAATCTTATATAAATATATAATTTTTCGTCGAAGGAGGTTTAGATGAACCCTCTCATTATATGTTGGCTCTGGCCCTGATTGTTTATATCAACGCAATAAATATTAATGTGTATCTTAACAAACATAGTTATCACTAGATTATAATTAATTAATACATATTTTTATCTGATTTGATGTAAATATTTGATACATGATGAGTTTCTATACCAAATTTATGTTTTTTGCGTTTTTATTGCATATATATTAATTTTGTTCCATTAAATCATTTATAAAATAATTATAAGTAATTGTTTAAACCATTTAGTATTCCCTATATACTATATGGATGGATCAGAGGATAAAGCTATCTGGGGAAGATTTGCCTAATTAATTATGCTTAATTTTTATTTAAATTTAATGATTGTGCTATCCCTATAAGTTATGGAAATAATGACAAACAATTAACAATTTAACAACACTAATTCATATTTCTTTTGTTACACTAAGATTGTATCAAATTTTTGTCTCTTCCTTAAAAGAATATTTTAATACGTCCATTGCAATTCTTCTGCGGATTTTTTTTTTAAAGAAAAATCCACTAATTAAGCAATTTTTTATACTAAATTCAAAAAGGCTTATATCTTTTTATTTAGGAAGAGATTTTATTTAAATATAACAATTTTTTTTAGAGATTAATAAATCTTTCTCTTATTGTTAATTTTATTTTCTAATCACCAAAGGATCAAATACGATAAAATGAAATCTTTCTAAAAAAAAATTCTTTTCACCGTCCTCAGTTACAACCAGTTAATGCATAGATATGCTAGAAATATATATATATAGAGAGAGAGAGAGAAATATATAGATCGAAAATTTGATAGTGAATATAGTACACTAGATATTTGATATCAAATTCACAAGATGAGTTTGCTGTCGAATGCAAGATAAAATTAATATATTGAGTACGCCAGATAAATTTAATTTTGGATAAATTGGCTGAATTTGATACATTGGATAAAATTGATATTAGGTATACTGGATGAAATTGATATTGAATATACTACATTGATATTATGAAATAGATACTGGATACACATGATATACGTGTCAAGCTTATGCATATATAGGCGTAAACACGGTTCCATGTTCTATGGGATATATTCATAGAATTTGATACAAAATACACGTATACATTAAGTTATGAAATATAAATATGTTGTGATACACAGACACAGAGAAGAAGAGAGGAGAGTAAAAGAAAACTAGATAGTGTATCCTAAATACAATCATCCAGCGTATATCAAATATACTATATCTAAATTAAAATTCAATCAACATATATAATAGTTAAAACTATTATTACATTGAAAAACAATTATCACTCATACTAGCGTGCTTTATGAATTATCTTTTTTTTTTTTTTTAATTTGCAAGAAGGAAACAGAGTTAGGAACTACTATAGACGGTCCAACTACACTGAACTAAAAAAATTCATGTGCCAAGTCCAGGCCCAATACCCTATATAATAGGAAACGTAGATATATTAGATTTAAAAAATATTTATTATTTATAGTAATAATAAATATTTTTACTAAACAGTTATAATAAATTTATATTGAATGCATGATGCACTTTTAACACAAGTACAGATTTATCGTAATATTGCTATATATTGCGATAAATGATAATAAATAAAAAGTATCACTAAAATCATTAATTATTTATTAACTATAAATTGTTAGTTATTTTTCGAATACACTTATATTATTAAAGAAAGTATATAACTCAAAAAAATTCTTTAATCGAGATTTTTTCATATACCTTTGATAACAATAGGAACCCGCAACTATTACTCTTTCGGTGCATATAAGGTAAACCTCCACTCCTATTCAATACCTTGCAAAGCATATTTGTAGTCGGGGCTAGAAAAATTAATCCAATCCGAACAATTCGTTCAACCCTTTGAAGTTTGGGGTGTTTAGTAACTTGTCAATTTATTAGGTCAACCCATCTCAATCCAACCAATTTTAGCCTATTTAAAATTGGGTTGATATGCAACCCGAATTGACTCGGGATATATCTTGTCAAAATACTTTTAAAATACTTTTTTAAAAAAATTTGATGTGTTTAAGAAAAATATAATTTAATGAAATACTAAAATATTAAAAAAAACAAATAAAATAAGTAAAAATTAGCAAAAAGTTGAATCAGATTGGATCTTGATCGACTTTATAACTCATTACTGAAAGGTTAATTAATTAGTTGGTTAGTGAAAGGTTGACTAATTTTTCAATGGGATTGAAAGGTGCCATCATAATCCCAAATTATGAATCATGATACATCTTTTATTTTTCAAGATTAAATTTAATTGATTTTTGAAGCCTAATACGTACGTACCCCAGTCTTTAAAAACTACTTCCTTCATCTAATTTTGCTTGACCCCTATTGAGTTGGCATATAGATTAAAAAGTAGTAAATAATAGGATAATTTTTACTAAAGTACCTTTTTGAATATAATAAATACTATGTCTTGAAAAATATAATGGGAAAATGACTATAATTAATGATAAAGATAAATTAGATAGTAAATATAAAATTATCTCTTAATTTTATAAAATGAGCAAATATTATTAAATATGTCAAAATAAATAAAAATAGACAGAAAGAGTATTTTAACAACTTGTAGACATGCTAGAATACCAAACTTGGCACTAAATAATAGGTACCCTTTTAGATTAGTTTTGTCAAGAAAACCGTCTAATTAATGTATTAATTAAACATGACTCTTTTTTCCATATATATTAATGAAAGAACCCAACTCCCTTTTATTAATTCTTCTTTACTTCAAGAAATAGTTTCATGATAACTTTAATAAAAGAGCTTGAGGTAAGTACAAGAATTTTATGCAAAGAAAGAAAATTGTTTTCTTGATTTCATCATATTACTAATCAATGCTATCTTTACTTGAAAATTGTTTATTTTTATGTTAAAGGAAGAAATTTATGTATTTTGGGCCTTGAAGGTAAGCCCAAACTATAAGGCCCAATACTTGACTAGGGTTGGGCATTATGACCTAATCGGGTCTAAAATGGGCCAACAATTCTCAGCGCATCAAGTCTATTTGGACGACTCCAAAAAATATGATCCCCTTGATCAACTTTATCTCATTGAAGATATGACATTAAATAGAAATGAGAAGAGGTCGTACATTAGGGTAGAGGGATAATAGACTAGTAGGGGTAGGATGATGTGATCTGGTCTCGTGATATATAGTAAGTTAATAGGATTAATCGTGTATTTATATATGGTGTTATTATTATCTGTCTCATGTGTGTTACTTTTATTGTATTTATATATTATCCTTTGTTTTTCACTTTATATCTAGTATCTCTTACTTTAGGCCTAATAGTTTTGAGACGATGGTCTTCTAAAAACAGTCTCTCTATCTCTATGAAGTAATAGCAAGATCTAAATATATTTTACCTTCTCTAGACTCCACTTGTTGCAGTCCATCTAAAAATTGGAATGTTATTTAGCACAAATTGATTTGTGAAAGATTGTGTTAAAATATTGATTTGTTTTTAGTTTGTTATATGTAATTATAATAAGTGAATAATATTTTAGGTAGTTAACCAAATTATAAGAAACAAACAATAATTAAAATTTAATAATAATTAAATGATTGAATTATGACTCATTTTATTGATCTGTATTACTCCAAGTAACTTTTAAACAGATCTAATTTAAAATTAAAAAGCCTAATTTAAACCACTTTTAGTCGGAGTGACCACAAAATTGGTATATGGTTTAATCCACAATCGATGAGCTAGCTAGCTCTTGCCTACTTAAGAGGCGTATAAATTAAAAATTAGATAAATAATATGAGACTGAGAAAATATTGATCAAGAGTCTCTTTTCCACTAATGCATTAACTAAAATGACCCAACCCCTTTTTCATTAATTCTAGGAAACAGTTGCTTGCTAACTGATGAATGTTGGGAGTTGTATTTTTATTAATGGCAAACATGCCACCTAGGAAAATACATGTGTGGTTTGCCTATCTCTTGGACTAAATTAATTATTTAATTAATTTGAATAAATTATATATATATTTTAAGAAAAATATTTTAAAAAATACATGAATTTTGAGGAGTTCACTTTTTGGGGACTATGAAAAAAGTCGCAATAGTTTATTCATGTGGACTAGAGGGAGAATTAATATATAAAATAGGCAATAGTCAAATTTAAAGTTCTAAAGTAGGTTAATTTAATAAAATACGTTCGAACTAAAACTTTGTTAGAGCTTGTTTGGATGATTGCTACCTATTGTTTTAGATTATGTTTTAGTTTAAATTGTTATTTAAGTTTTATTATATCATATTGTTAAATTCATTACTAGGTAACAACGAAAATTTTTATTTGTGTAATGATGGATTTGATGTTATCGCAACATCTTCTTTCCCTCCTTCAATCAATTTGGTGTGATCGGAACATTATCCTTCCTCTCCAACCGATTTGGTGGGATTGCAACATCATTCCCAAACCCTCAATCTATCTTTTATTGTTATTTTGTTAGTAGCCCCTTTTAATCATTTATTCTATCTTTTTATAGTAGTTTGTTTATACTTTAAATTGTTGATGTATGATTATAACGATGAGAACTGATGAAATAATATATTTAATTTATTAAATCAATATAATATAACATAATATAATTAATATGAAATAATATGTAATAATCATTTAAATAAAATATTAAAAAATATTAAATTAATAACGATCAAATAATATAAAACGGAGAAACTAAATATGAATGAAGGCATGGTTGTATGACTTGGGACTCCTATTTAATGGGAGGGAGCCACCTAACATGTTGTAGATATGGCGACTTTTTAGTTTTTCCAAAAAATATAAATTAAAGATGAAATATGTGGAGCCAAAGCTATTAAGAAGTGAAAATCATAGTAACTCACCCATAACAATATGTTATTAGGATCATTCTCGGATGAGGCATAGTGGATGAGATTATTTTTTCCTTAATTAGAGATCTCGAGTTTAGATTGTGAAAATAAAAAAAATTTTGATAGAAAATGCTTCTCCAGGATCCTACACAATATAAATTCGAATATAATTGAATTACCAAAAATCATGTGAAAGACCAAAAAAAAAATTATGTTCTTAGGACTTTGAATAAAGAACTTTATTATTGGTGTTACGTCTTAGTCAACTTAATTTATAGTACTCATCTCAAAATATAGAAATTACATTTATTTAAAAAATTATTTTCATGGTTAATAGTAGTCTCAAGAACTTTATTGTCATTTTAGTAAAATTACGTCGATTTAAAGATTATAATTAATAGTATTTTCAGAAGGTAAAATGTATTTTTACTAAGTATCATTAATAAATATTTTGCAAATATATACTTTAGTTTTTTTTTTTTAAAAAATTGATTCTTGATTATGTTAAGTTTTCTTTATTTAAATAAGGGTAAAATTAGAGAAATATCGTAAATACCTTCTTGTATGAGTGAAACATCACTTATTTTGAAATAAAATAAAAAGATAAAATTAAAGTGTCATTTATTTTAAAACAGAAATAATTATAAATATATAGTTTACTTCCTCAGAGTCCACTTGTGGAATTCCACTGGTATGTCGTTATTGTACAATGTATATTTTACTTAAATACGTCTATTTAATAATATTTCTTGAGAATTAAATATTATTAAGAACTTAAAATATAAATGTGTAATTGAAAAAAATATACAAATTTCTATCTTAAAATTTTAAAAAAACACAAATTTTGAAATAATTATTAATTAAAATAAAATATATTTTGAAATCGAGGGTGTGTTTCTTATATCAAGTCAACGTAGTCGATTAAAGAATTCCATTTTTATGAAAACTAAACAAAATATCGTCAAACCGTGTGAACTCTCTCTG
This sequence comes from Solanum sejunctum, assembly GCA_025642045.1. Taxonomy (NCBI): domain Eukaryota; kingdom Viridiplantae; phylum Streptophyta; class Magnoliopsida; order Solanales; family Solanaceae; genus Solanum; species Solanum sejunctum. The sequence goes on along the minus strand of JAOTQJ010000002.1, from coordinate 3,287,652 downwards.
TATGGCAAAGCAATTTTAAAATTGTTTAAATAAATAAATAAATCTTATATTATAAAATGTGATTTTTCACTTATTTTCTATTGAATTAACTCATTGAAAAAAAATGTGGCAGAAAGTAAATTTTATTGAAATATTAAAAACTTTCTATTTTTTGCATTAAAATATATATGAAAATAATCACTGAATACTTTTCATTGAGACATTGGATAAATTGTCATTATTTAGATTATTTTTAAAACGTAGAAGGATTATATTGTTCACCAAATTCTCATTTGTGTTATAAAAACTTTAGAATATCATAAATATTGCTCACATTTTGCTTGGCAATTCTTTTTTTTTTTTTTTTTAAAAAAAAGTTAGTATTTTGGGTGGTATATTCTTACCTACCCTAGCCATTTAGAAGTTTTCTTGATGGTAAGTCACCTATAAACCACCAGTCTTTTTATACATAGTCTTAAGGTATCAGAATTACAGTTTATAAATTTGATTTTTTTTTTTTATAATTTGAGCTATAAATTAAATAATTTATGAATATTCAATGAATTTTTTACTATAATTCAGTATTTATGAATCTAATATTATCATTATCATTAAATAATAACATAAAATATTACTAGTAATCAAATTCAAATTTCCAAAGCATAATTTGACAATACTAATTTAAAAAATAAATATTTCCTCCATTCACTTTTACTTATTTACTTTTTCTAAAAATAGATTTGTCCTTCGGTACTTATCACTTTTAAGATATAAAAAAGATAATACTTTTTTATTTTATGCTTAACATTAATTACTTATTCCTCTGTCAATTAAGACTTACCACTACATGTTAATATTTAATACGAGTAATATGGTAAATTGATCATATTAATCATTGACTTTTAATGGCAGGGCAGAGCTAAGGGGGTTTGGATGAGTCCCTTCGATGAAAAATTATATTATTTATATATGGTTAGAATAATTTTTTATATGCATATAATAAATATTGAATCTCTTTCGACTAATTCGTGTGTCTACTTTTTAAAATTTTGAACCTTTTTAATAATAATTCTGATTCTATTAATATTTAAGAAACATGTAAAATTTAAAATTGATCGATAAAAATGAGCATGTCAAGTTAGATGCGATAAAATGAGACGGAAAGTAATAAAGTGGGAAACATTTGCTTTTCCTTTTGCATGTGGGGATACGTTAAGGTTTGGTCATAATATGATTGCTTGGACGAAATTCCCTTTTCTCACATGTTTGTTGAATTACTCCCATTTTTTTCTCACAAATAATTTCGCTTTATTTTTTAGATGATTAATTTTATTGATTTCTTGTAATAATCTCTTAAGTTACCTTATAATATTGACATTTAAGTACTATATTATTAGTGTTTTAGAAGCTAATTAAACTCTATTATTAGGCTTACCTAGCAACTTGTGCTTCAATATAAGGGGACTATTCAATTCCCATTGCTACTTGGCACTTTTTTTTGGCTATTATTTCTATAATTAGCAGTATTCTTTTCCTTGTAGTAGCTGAGCTATCTATCCTTACTTGGAACAACTCATTCCTAACCCCACCCCACCTCCCCTATGTAAATTAGATTACATACAAAACACATGGTTCCCTAGTAAAGAATTGTACCTCCATACTTCGATTTACGTGACATATTTTTTTCCATTAATTTCAAAAAGAATGATGCATAGTCTTATTTGATAAATATTTAATAATATTATTAATATTTTACCTTTGTCATATCTTATTTACTCACTTCATTCACCTTCACTTGTTCACTATATTAAAAATAAATGTTCAACAATACTTGTCTAATTGAAAAATCAATGAATTATTTACTCGTCCGTGTCCTCCCACCTTGCTATTAAACACTCTTTAATATCTAATACATTTTTCAACGAATAATATAATAATATTATATCTATTATTTTTATTTTTGATCTTAATATGTGTGTCAAGTCAATAGTGGACAATTATTGTTAGGCAGAGGAAGTATTTGATAAAAAGTTCACAAACATGCATGCGCTCTTCTTAAGGGTAGTTTTCGAATATTGCAAAGTTTTTTTTAAAAATTTTGTATCAAATTAAACTACATCACAAAAATTAGGACGGAACGAGTTTATCTTTCTTGTATCCATTATATATGTAGGTAGTATTTGTAAAATAACAAAGCACATATCAATTGCCTTGATCAAGACATCTCTTTCCACACAATTATTTTTCTTCTTGGAGGTTCAACTTCTTATAGACTATTCTTTTCTTCTTCACTTCAATCTTGAAACTCTCTCTTCATATAGAAAAATGGCAAATGAAAGTATAGACATGGAAAAAGAGAGACTAACAGCTGAGATGAATTTCAAAGATTCATCCTCAGTTGTTATAAAAATCCGGCAAAAATTACCGGATTTTTTACAATCTGTAAAGCTCAAATATGTCAAACTTGGATATGGTTATTCATGTAATCCTCTGACTCTTCTCTTTTTTACTATAATTTTGCCTATGGTTGTACTAACCAGTCTAAAACTAGACCGGTTTTACGACACATGGACAAGTGATCCAACTTTACTCGTAATAGACACTTCAACCGGTCTAACCGGTTCAATAGTGGTATTTTTCCTTTTAGGGGTTTGTTATGTCAAGAGACCTAGACCGGTTTATTTGGTGGATTTTGCTTGTTACAAACCGGAAGATGAACGTAAAATATCGGTCGATTCGTTCTTGAAGATGACGGAAGGAAATGGTGCGTTTGAGGACGAGACTATATTATTTCAAAAAAGAATATCTAAACGCGCTGGTTTAGGTGATGAGACGTATTTACCTAGAGGGATCACATCCAACCCACCAAACCTCAACATGAAAGAGGCACGCGCAGAGGCCGAGGCGGTCATGTTTGGTGCATTGGACTCATTATTTAGGAAAACGAAAGTGAGGCCAGAGGAAATTGGAATTCTTATAGTGAATTGTAGTTTGTTTAATCCAACACCATCACTTTCTTCAATGATTGTTAACCACTACAAGCTCAAAACTGACATCTTGAGTTACAATTTAGGTGGTATGGGGTGTAGTGCTGGCCTAATTTCAATTGACTTAGCCAAACATTTATTAAAGGCAAATCCAAATACATATGCTATGGTAGTTAGCATGGAAAACATTACATTAAATTGGTATTTTGGAAATGATAGGTCAATGTTGCTATGCAATTGCATATTTCGTATGGGAGGAGCAGCCATGCTTTTGTCCAACATGTCGAAAGATCGAACCAGATCCAAATACGAGCTGGTTCACACTGTCCGAACCCACAAAGGAGCGGATGATAACAGCTACAATTGTGTGTACCAAAGAGAAGACGACAAGGGTATCGTAGGGGTGTCACTAGCTCGTGAACTTATGGCCGTAGCTGGTGATGCTCTCAAAACGAACATCACCACGCTAGGGCCATTGGTGTTACCACTTACGGAGCAGTTCAGGTCAGAATCATACTTTTATTCAAAAGTTTAAACAATTCGTAGAATACATTTAACGTGTTATTTATTTACGTGGGACCTTAATTATTCTCTACCTAATAGTCAACCATGTGATAATTGGTGGAGACAAGATTTAGAACCTCTACCTGCTCTGATACAATATATGATATATGTAACCATATCATCTAAAAGTATTTACTTTTGTACATGATGTTGAACATAGATGAAACTAAGGTGGGCTTACTAGGTTTAACTAGGCTCATTTTTTCTCGATTAGAAGTATGTATGCATATCAAGATACATGCATATAATAAAATCAGATTCGTTCTGAACTCTTACTTCTGAATTCACATCTGATTCAGGTTTTTCGTGACATTGGTCAAGAGGAAAGTCTTGAAAGCTAAAGTGAAGCCCTACATACCAGATTTCAAGCTAGCATTCGAGCACTTCTGCATACACGCGGGAGGGAGGGCCGTGTTAGATGAAATACAAAACAACTTAAACCTAAGCGATTGGCACATGGAGCCATCAAGAATGACACTCCACAGGTTTGGCAACACATCGAGCAGCTCATTATGGTACGAGTTATCCTACACAGAATCAAAAGGAAGGGTAAATAAAGGAGATAGAGTATGGCAAATAGCATTTGGTTCAGGTTTCAAATGTAACAGTGCAGTTTGGAAATCACTAAGGGTTATTGATAGTAATGAAGTGAATGCAAATGGAAGCCCTTGGGCTGATTGCATTCAAAGTTATCCTGTCAAAGTTCCCCAGATTGCCAAGACATAGAGAGGCCTAGCTAACTAGACGATTTGGCACTGTTTGAATTTCGAGAGTCAAATTATCTTTCTTCTAGGGCTTTGATTTTAATATTTCAACTTGTCAATTATTGTGTATTGCATACTTTTCATATTGTTTTTAAATAAGTAGATTTTAATTTTTTTAAAAAAAATATTTAATGATTTCATATTTTAATCTATAGTCGAAATTAAAATGTTTGACTCTCGAAATCTGAACAAATACGAGAATGTGGGAGTAATATAATATGGTCAATGAATAATTTATCATTTTATGTGTATTTTATCCTTATAATTAAATAGTACTCTCTATGTCACAATTTATACGATTTACTTTTCTTTTTAATCAGTCCTTAAAAAATATCACATTTCTATATTTAATAATAACAATTTAGCTGTAAAATGTACAATTTACCCTTAATGAAATGATTTTCAATCACACAAATATTTATGATTTATTTTACACCAAAGTTTTAGAAGTTTTTTTTTCTCTTTTTTAAGACAAAAGGAGTACTCGATTTTTAATATTTAGATACTTATATTTAATAATAATAATTTGATAAAATTACCTCTATTATGTATTTTTTTAATCCATGTGTCAAGTCAAAAATAAACAATTACAATATTTTTTAACAGAAATAGTAGTTAACTCTACCTATTATTGATTATTCGAAAATCGATACAATTAAATTATCACATGGTTAAAAAAAATTCAATTTAACTTGGCACAATAAGTAAAGAATAAATGAATAAAAGTGTTATCAAATGTGAATATAAAAGACGTTGATTGAAATAAATAAGTGAATAAATAATAAAATTTATTTATAAATATTTGACTCTCAAAATTGGAACGATCTATTTAATTTTAAATTAAATTTTTTTAGTTTCGATTTGAGGTGGACTGCTGATCCTTATTGGTAAAAAGAGACTCATTCTTTGTTCACGTAAGTTTAGTTGGGCAGCTTGCCTAATTAATACAATTACTATAGTTACGAGTTCATTTGGACCTTTTTTTCTTTTTTACGTCGATTATCTTTTTTTATTAATTTGTTAAAATGATACTTATAGTATTCGAAAAATCAATCGAGATTATATACCATTGCAGCTTAACTCCATTTATCACCATCGACAAGTTTAACTGAATGGATAGAATTATTGTATTTTTAATTAGATATCTTAATTTTAATAAAGAATTTTTTTTTAATTAATTATATAAGCGAATTAATCAAATCTCAAATTAAATGAATAAAAACAAAACTCTGTTTATCAAAAGTGAACGCAATGTTAAAGATTATGGGCGCACACACTTATATTTAAGACAATTACATATGCATTTACTTGTTAAATAAATGAGAGATGTAGATAAAAAACAAGAAACCAAATCATATAACTTTCTCAAAAATAATAAATATTAAAAATGTGAATTTCATATCTAAATTATTATATATTAAATAAAGAAACACATTTTTATGATGTGTATAGTAATACTGTAATATATTCTCTATTTATTCAAAAAAAATCTTATCACATGACATTTATATTAACAAAAATTAAATAAATTACTCATATTACTTAAAAGCTAAAGATTAAAGTATCACTATCCAAAAAAAATAAAAAATTTTAAAATAAAATTTAAAATGTTGTTTTCTTATCCCAACCCACCTATCCACCGACTCTTTCCCAAAATAAAATAGATACTACTTTTATTTCTTTTTCTAAAAAAAAACATTTAAATAAAATAAATAATTTTTTCATGCAATACATGTTATATTTTTTTAATGCTTCAAACTAAATAATTCATAGAAATATTCTATATATAATTAATATAAGTGTTGACACCCAATTTTTACCCTCCGCGATGTCAAATTAATCACCGAGCCTTATTTTTATTTTTAACAATTTTTAAC
>JAOTQJ010000002.1:3239015-3262458 GCA_025642045.1 Solanum sejunctum | reverse complement strand
GTGAGATCTTTATAAAACTATCTATAATGACCTAAGAGAAAAGTCTAATAGTCTCAGTTTGATCTATATTTTTTAAGCATTTAGGGGTCACTCAACAGATATTAAACATTGATTTGTGTTTTTCATGTGTGTTAGCATTTAGGGGTCACTCAATAGGAATTAGACAATTTTTTTTTCATTTTGTGTTAGTCCATGAATTTTTTTGGTGGTATGACTTTCTGTAATTTTTTTGCAAAACCTTTATAAAATCCTTCGTAATGACCTAAGAAAGAGTTTGAATAGTCTCAACCTCGTATGCACGGTGGTTTTTAGCATTTAGGAGGCCACTCAATAGGATTTAGACAATTTTCTCCGTTTTTCTTGTGTGTTAGCTCATGAATTATTTTGGTAGTATGACTTCTAATTATTTTTTTGTGAAACTTCTATAGAATCACCAATAATGATTTGGGGAGGTCGTCTCGGCTTGATCTGCGCAATGTTTTTTAGTATATAGGGGTCAGTCAATAGGAATCAGGTAATTTTCTCCATTTTTCGTGTATGTGATCCCATAGATTCTTTTTATTATACAACTTTCTATCAATTTTCTCGCAAAACTCTTACAGAACCGTATGTAATGACTTGGAAGAAAATTCAATAACCTCAACCTCATCCACACGGTGTTGTTTAGTATTTAAGAGGCCACATACCAAAAATCAAGCGATTTTTTCATTTTTCATGTGTGTTAGCTTATAATAAATTCTTTTGATAATATAACTTCCAATCAATTTTTTTTGTGAAATCTTTATAAAACCATCTGTAATGACCTCATTAAAAATTCCAATAGCGTTGACTTGATCTACCATCTCGAATGAAGATGAAAATGGCTGACACCGGATGGCAACACATTGGAACTACTACACAACTTGTGCAAGAAATACTTAAAATGCTTAAAGCACCCAAATCTCCTATTTTTATCAGATAACATATACAATTGTTTTATAAAGCAAACATATAATTTTCATTGATTGAAACTAGTTTGGAAGAGAACACTGGAGGAATTACAACACTAGTTAACACTAACAAACATCTTGAGTTAAGAGAACTGAAGTTACTTGCATCTCTTCCAGGAGTAGCTGATGGCCTCTTCAATGCTGGTTTATTCATGGGAAGTGTCTATCAGTCAAGCAATAATGACGTATCTTCAAAATGAAGATCGTGTGCTGCGAAATCTCAGATTACTTCCAGATGTTGAATTGAGTGTAAACAAGCACTAGATGTGTATTCACGGCAGGATGACCAAACTCCAATTGCGAGTGATGGTGTTCATCGGAGGAAGGCCAAACATCTCATTGCAAGCATACTTCACAAATAAATGAATCAATCAAATTTGAAGTGAATCCGGCCTCCAAGTGGATGTAAAATCAAATCTAGGAATCATCCAATTCAACAATTTGTGCTCTTTTCTCAGCAGCTTTCTTCCTGACGAAGATGCCCCATCTCAATGCTGCTTTCAGTTTTAGCCACCCAACAACAGCCTTTCCTGAACGCATCTGGTCCTCATTAACACCAAAGCTTGACAGCATGCTGGACATGTACGGTGATCCATATGGGTAATTATTATCTTCCAAGGTACTAGAAGCAGCATGATGTTGTCCACCCATGTTGAATATATGAAGAAGATGCTGCATGTCGTCATTCTCTAACATTTCATGACTTCTCGTGCGTATTTCTTCCTCTTGGAAGAAGTCATCAGCTCCTTTATAGGAAGAATTAGGAGTGCCAGCAGCAAAAAAGCTAGAAAATGATGACTGTGGTGGGTGAAGGGGCAATCGACTCTCATTTCCAGGTGGCTGAGTTTGTTGCGACATGCCTACAAAGTGGTTTTGAGGAAACAAAGCACCATTTAACTGTTCATTGACACTTAGATTCGACTCTGTGGTATATGCACCCATAAGACTATCGTTATACCCTGGCAAAACAGAGATGCTCATTATGAAGCAAAACTTGGTGAAAGTTATGCAAGAGACAAATAAGTGTTATAGCATATCGAATGAGTTAGCTCAACCGGGAAAATATTCATACAAAGATCAGCCAATTGTTAGGTAACAGTTACAAAGCGTGCTCAACAAGAATGAGTTCATGTCATACATGGCAGTAAAATATAGAGCTTACGGTACTCCGTCCCATTTTATGAGACAACTTACTAGGTATGGTGACGTATGTTGACTCTTCAAACTTGTTGTCGAACCTGGGTTAGATTCTCCAAAAAGGCACTACTTTTGGAGGATCCAACACTCACCGGCGACGTTTTTGAAGAGTCTGAGCACCATAGACGATGATTAAGTAAATTGACTTGGACATTCTTTTAGAGCAGTTCATAAGTTGGTTAAGAAAAAAAAATCACAATATCATACTTCGACAATTTTACACTGATTCAACATTATTGCGGTCCTGTTCCATTGAGATTTAGAGATCTCTCTTTATTGAGTATTGACCAGCAAAGGTTACAACTCACAATGTTCTATAGATAATCAGATAAGAGATAAAATTAAGTTGTTTTTTCCAACTCCTGGGTTGTTAAAGCTATATGTCAAATTTTTATGTTTAGTACCAAGAACTAGGTCCAATTAAACCATAACTTTTGGATATAGGCATAGTTGATTAAACGAAGAAAAAGCACAAGCATGTAAAAATGACGAAACTTGTTGCAGTGAACAAGTTATCAGACAAAACCAATCATAGACTGGCTAAGAATGACTGCATGGTAGCTCAAGTCTAGGACAAAAACTGTATTACTCTTTAAGGAAAAAAGGGCATGCCAGAGAATATCCAACATGTTACTTACACTCAAAGTTCAGGCTTATTCTACAGGATGTGTGGAGATTCATATTTCTGGCAATGAATTATCGTTCAGTTACCAAAGGAGCTCACTAAGAAGCCAAATCAGCAGTAAAAGCAAAACAATGAACACAATATAACACACTTCAAGATGACATTTCTTAAGCATCGAACTAATATCTTGCATCTGATGCATATATATATACCTCCCAATCCCATTTTCAGTCCTGGATTCGTAGGAGGCTGCTCTGATGAAGTTGAAGCAGGAACACTTGGCAGATTGAGTTGATTATCACATGAATTAGAATGGTTCTGAGAACCAGATGCAAGATCATACTGAGGAGCATCTGATGTTTTATTCTGATCAAGATTTAAAAGAGATTTGCCATCATATTCAACAACTTGCATCCAGTTGTCATATGCCTGTTTGACTAAGGTGTCCACATATTCCTGCAAGAACACTTAGATGTTTACTTAAGCTCTTCCTCATACGAGAGAAGTAAAAGAATAAAAAGTCAGGATATGCAAATGGTAGTAACATGTTATATACTAATAACCACTACTTCTAAAGTTTTACAATATCACACTGACAAAAGAAAGAGTACAAACCGCATCATATAGGCTAAAAACAACTACGTCTCAGTCCTAAATACGTCAGGGTCAGGTATATGAATCTTCATTTCGTCATTTAAGCTCATGTCATATCATCATAATGATTAAAAAACATAAAAGTGAAAAAATAAATTAAAAGTTATATAACAAATAAAATAAAAGAGAACATATGCTCAACCAGTAACTATCACCTATATGGATTTTTTTCTTCCATTGTGTCCTATCTTTAGCAAGTCTATATTGATACCAAGCAATTGTAGGTCTTTTGAGACCACTTCATTCCATCTTATTTTAGGTCTACCCCGTCTCAACACCTTCACTTACCATAGTTTCACAACTACGGAACGGTGCATCTGTACGGCGACGCAAAACATGTCCAAACCATCTCAAGTGACCTTCTAGCATACTATCCTCAATGTGTGCTAACTGCTACTAGCATTTCCTGGTGAATGTGGTCATTTCTAATCCTATCTAATCTAGTACCACTGCACATCCATCTTAACATCCATATCCCTGCAACACTCATCTTGTGGATACGGTGGACTTTAGCATCCCAAAATTCAGTACCATACATGATACAACATTGCCAATCTTATATTTGTTTTATAGAACTTACCTTTCCCTTTGGTAGGTATCCTTCTATCACATAACACCCCGGTAGCACTTCTCCATTGCAACCATCTAGTTTTCATCCCATGAGTAGCATCTTCATCTATTAGTCTATTTTCTTGACAACGAGCCTAAACATCAAATTTGGTTGCTTTTTAGCACTGCAATCCCATCTAGTCTAACCTCAACTTCTCTCCTCTCATGCTGACAAACCCTGCAATGCAGGTATCTGGTCTTACTTCAACTTATCTGAAAACCCTTACTCTCCAAGGAGCTTCTCCATAGTTCAAGCATTTGGTTGACACGTGGCTAGTTTAGTCAATTAACACAATATCATCAGCATTTAGATAGACTAAAAACAGATTTAATAAAAGATTCGTGCAAATTGCATAAAAATATGGTGGCGACTGGGAGATCGATATTGAATTTAAATAGGCTGAGGTCAAACACGATGGGGCCGAAAGACTTGGGTTGCAAAAAACAAAAACATAGATTTAACCCATTTACGGACATTCTCTATAGCAGCCATTTCCTTGACTTCAAGATCCAATATGACAAATTAAATATTTTCTAGGAGGTGCTGGAAAAGATGATTTCTCTGCTTTGACTGCAAGCAAATTGAAGAGCATAATGTTTTCTCTTTTCTTAAAAATAACAAATTGTCAAACGGGTGCATAGCTTACTCAAAAGAAGAAAAGAGAAAAAAGAATCATGCATGATTATGTAAAAGAGGAAAATGAATTCAAGAATACAAACCTTTTGATCCTCAGAAAGAGAATCAACTGCATGATACTGTCCACCAGAGATTAAACCACACAACTCATAGATATTGCTAAAAACAACCCCAACACTCTTCATATCATCAGGATAATAGACATAGAGCTTCCCACTGAGAACACAGGTCTTAGCATGCTCCACAAGAGCATCCCACATCTTATTTGACATTCCACTTCCCAGGATCTGAGACAATAAGGTGAAAAGCAAGAAGAAAATGTCAAGATATAACCACAATCATCAAAGTAATTTCCTACATTACAGGTTAGATATTATTACATTTCGAAGCCTCTGAGAGTCTCTCACGATAAATCGCAGAAAGTCCTCCACTGTATATATGCCAGCTTTATTTAGCCGCTTGTGGAAGGGTCCATGTTTCCCTATCTTTTCCAATCTCCAAACATCATCATTTAATGCTGGTGGATAATGTTTCTTGTATACTGTAGAATAAGACAGTCACAGAACTACAACAGATAAGATAAATGTGATTTTTATATAAAGTAGCACATAATTAGACATAATATAGACTTACATTCTCCTCGATGATCCTTCACACTGAAGGCTTCTGTTTTTGCCTCGCGAATGTGAATTACCTCTCGAGAACCTGATACAACTTTCAACCCTAGCCTGAACTTTCTGCTTCTGATCCAGCTGGAATTGTCAGTAAATGTTAACTCACCAAGAGTACCTACACCTTCCTTCAATATCACTTGCAACTCCCCTGCAAGAAGTGGCCTTTTCCCATCACGCTCCTTCACAATGTGAGACTCAAATTCTTCTTCAGTCCAGCCATCATCGTCTTCCTTATTAAAATCTCCTCCGAGCACAACAACATCTAGTTTAACAGAGGATTCTGGTCCTGTTGTTACAACATGGCCCGTATTTCCATCAAGCAAGACAATATGGATTGCAGAACCCTGCTCTCCTTCTACTTTACCTCCTGTAAAGAGAGGCAGTGACAATTTAGACCTGAACTTAAGCTGCAAGTTTCTCCCATTTGGCCTTTCAATTCTTTTTGGAGAATTCCTGCATCATTATTTAGCTGTTCAGTATCAATGCGGAGGGGACAGTCATTTAAAGAAAAATTGCATGGGGACTCAAGCAAGCAGAGGCAGTACTCTAGCTTTTGATGAAATTGCCTCAGTGGAAAAAAGTTATGTGGCCAATAGCCTCAACGCTCTGATCCAAAATTAACACAGGCACTTTCTTAAGCTAATCAACACTTAGAGATGAGAAAAAAGATTGCACGTTTTTTAGTAACATCCAAATGTTACTTATGCTAGTTCTTGAAATAAATCCATTACATGATAAGCATCCAATGCAGGACTAGCCATAAATCTGTACAATTTGACAGAAGAAACTTATCGCAGGAAGTTAAGTTAGTTAAACATTGAAGTTTAGAAGTATGACAATTCCAATAAAACCAGCGAAGCAAAGGGTAATTTCTGTTTGAAAAGGTTCACATATAAACTATATAATACCTTGGAGAATATTTTTAATGTGAGCACATCAAGCAACAGATATTAAGAGATAGAAAATTGTCGATTCTAATCTGATTGAGGCCTGGGCACTTCTCCATTTAGTATGCTTTTAATATCTAATCATTTGTGGTGCTCCGTGAAAATATAAACACTTCACAGAGAACGCTTTTTTTTAACACACTAGTACCTCTCCAAAGTGATGTCCTGTCTCCATAACCCTCCTTTTACCAAACTAACTCTGATATTGCTGTCATGCAGCACTAGCATTTTATGACAAATCTACAACATGGACCCTAATCAACAAATTGACCAACAGAACATAATGAATACATGACTGCTACTATGGGTGCCAGCCTGACCTAAATTTATAACATCAATCAAAAACCAGAAAAAACTCCTATCTAATGTTCACATCTCAATTCTATTTAGAGTGAACATTGATAGGTTCAAAAGTAAATCAAAGGATCCTCGAGGGGATAAATTATAAACAGCTAGAATCTGACATACCTCGAATTAAGTTTAGTAGGGCCAAGTTTTGCCAAAGCACGCTCCACTTCTTCACTAACCTAGTGAGCACAAAGGAATATCCAGGAATAAAGATACAAGAACCACCAAAGGCAGAAGACATCTTGTGCAAGTGCAACAAGAATGAAAGATTAAGCATTGCACGGCGATCCCCAAAAGAAGAAACATTGCATGGTTTCTAACCAATATAGGAGCTCATGTACTGGTGAACAGGCTTGCGGGACCAAAATCTTTCAATGTCATGCAACAGTACATGAAAAAATAGCTATTCCCAAATGAATTTACAATAAAACCTTGAAATTGAGCGTAACAAATCACTTCCCCATACAGCAACTTTAATTACATGTGTTTAACAGAAAAGAAAGTCTGACACACTTAAAACTATCAGATAAGAAAGGAAAAACTTGAGCATATGGCATCTCGAGAAAGCATTGACACTGTGCGCACAAGCATAGATATCGAGAGCACTCTCATGAGGAGAGAGAGAACTTCTGCAGAGGTTACAACTGCTATTGTTTAATAGCTATAATACACAATGACATCTCAGACAATGGCCTCATAATCTGTGCCATAATCATCAATTCTAAGAAGTATTTTGAGATCAAATATCTATAACTTGTCTTGTTTAGCTTGTATGGACATAAATTTATGCATCTTTTCATTTTTTGTGTTAATTTGTTATACATTAATAAGTAAATATCTGTAGCTTCCAACTCATCTGATCCTCTTTCTCTTATACCACTCTTGAACTCGAGACCTAGTGGCGTGGAGAAAACTCCGTTAACCACTGTGAACAAGAGTGCCTGATCTGTAGCTTCCAACTCATACTGGAATAAGATACTGAATGGGGTGGTTGAGACTTCCATGAATTAAGGTAATCAGAGATCACAACAAAAATGCTTCTTAACATCCAGCAAATGGAAAGAGAGTTACAGATGGCCTAATAGTCTTACAACTCTCCGAAGAATTGGCTCCAGCGATGAGCAGAGTTTCTGCAGACTGTCCACCTTGAGCGCTTCAACAATAACACTGCATTAACCATGTAGTTTTCAATAAATAATGCAATTGTTACAATGAATGATACACAGAAAGATGAGATCAGCTACAATAGGTATTGGATTTCAGCTTCACAGAGAAGAATATGATAATCCAGTTCACACAGTTTCATGTTCGATTGAAGCACAAAATATGACATCCAGTAACTATGAATCTATCGTTTTCAATTAAAGAAACTATTGACAGAACAACAGATTTTCAAAATGAAAAAATTGTAGTCTAGATGGTGACACTAAAAGTACTTCAATTGATTGACCATCACATAGAACAGGCCTGTGAGAGAGGCATCTGCCAATTTGATGGGTCCAAGATACAAAGCAGCAAAGCATAGACAGAATCCAAAGCAATTGACTTGAGATGCTTAAGTATGCTTGTGGTTGCAAATTGGAGGGGATAATGTTCATCTTTTTGCATGATCTGGTTAATCCTACTGACATTTGATAGACATGGGAACTTACGTACTACATCACTTCTGTTATTGTGGCAAGGCAATCATTTCAAATCCAGTTTCCGAGATATTAGCAACAAGAGGTGGCAACTGCCACAAATGTAGCTCAGATCACCTCAAATCAACTTCTCAGAAGTCAGGAGTCCATATATTACACTAACAAATTAATCCACGATAATGCAGACAGTATATGAACCTCTTGAAAATACTGCACCATAACAAAAGGTCAGGGATTGCAATAAGAATTGAGCTTAAGAGAACATGCTCCAATTGTCACTAGTTATCAAGCCAAACTTATATTTTCCTTCCCCCAATTTCCAAACAAACTAGCTATCTGTTGTCAACAGTCTTCGTGTTGATAGACAAACATATCCATCAATATTGTAACTTCTCTTAAAAAATTTATTACCAACTACCCCATCTATATTATGATGATTCTCAGTCTTCACCCTCCACAAGAACTTGCAGTGTCTTCAATAAGTAGCTCCCCAAATCTCTCCAACTTAAACTCCTACTGAAACATGACTACTGATTCACTGAAAAATCAAAGTGCCACACTGTTAATCCATTGACAAAATTAGCTAAACACAGAAAGAAAAAGTACTAAAATACATCTACATGGTACATTTTCTATGCCATGATTACTGATTACTGAGTTTAGCCTAAAATTAAGATTTAATCTAAATTATACTGCCCGTGAGCACATTAAACTATCCATAGCACAACAACACAATTATCAGGGGCACGCTCTACTGCTAAGCTAATAGACCCCCGTGCCAGCCTCACACTCTGATGAGCACATTTAACTATCCATGGCACGACGACACAATTAGCAAAGGGGCACTCTACCACTGAGCTAATAGACCCTCGCGCCAGCCTCTCACTCTGATGAGCACATTATACTAACCATGGCACAACAAGGCAATACCACTGAGTTAATAGCCCATCATTCAATCTCCCACTAGGGGGGCCACGATGCCAAAATCTAGAGAAACCCCATTTCTCTCTTTCCTTTGTTTTTCGCCCCCATATCGCCATACACCCCCAATACAACACACATAATTCTTGATGAATTAAGTTAAATTTACCTGGCAAGAGCTGGTCTTTTTCTATCAGGCTGACCTTCTTCACTACTGTTAGCATCAAGTGTACGTTTTTCTCCACTGGGTCTTTCCATGAAATTCCTCTGCATTTTCCTCTATATTGGGTCTCTTCAGATCTGACTATTTTCAGTTAAAATTTGAGCTCACACGAAGAATCAGATTCCTAACGGGAAAAAAGAAGATAAAAAAGAGGAGAAAAAGGAAAAACAAAAGAAACCAAAGATGATAGCGAAAAGGGAAAGCGGGAAAATTGAAAGATAAGGAAAAATGGTTAAGAAGGTTCGCGGAAAGTTCGAGGGAGCTGTTGGGATTTTTTGGGATTTTGTGTAAATTCTGCACTAACTGTTAAAAAAGCTTTATTGTTTTCATGGCTGCCTGGCTTTGGCTTGCATGCTGGATCTTTAGATCAAAATTAAACTAGTCAAATCAACTCCGGATCATGAAGGGTTCAATCACAAGGTATTTAATGCAAAAAATAATTAAATTAATTCAAATTTTCGTTATCCATAAAATTTTGAAAATGTAAAAAATAGTCAAACCAATTTAAGCGCTCTCAATTTGCAAGGTTCAAAAATGATCCAATCATGAGGTATTGTACATTGAAAGTAATCAATTCAACTCAAGCTCTCGCTGTACATAAAGTGCGTGAAAGAATTCAATCACAATAGTCAATCTTCCTTCTCTTGTATTTCTATATATTTTTAAAACTCGTGATCTCCTAATTATATAATAATAATTTTATTAATTATTTTTTAATATTTTTTTTTATTAATTTAATTGAAAATCTATTGAAAATAATCTTTTTATTTTTCATGATACAAGTTATGTCGATTTATGTTTATATATGGTAAAATAAGATAAAAGCACGTTAGTATTAAATAAACTAAGATTATGCAAAATATGATACTATTGTTTTAGACTTTTGAATATTGGCTTAATAATTTGTCTTGTTGAACTTATTAGCTGGCATAGTATGATTGGACATTATAATTTGTACTTGTTCTGTAGTACCCTTGTACGAAGCTCTAAAATGGCTTTTTTATATTTCGTGAAATGTACATTTTTAATTTATTCAATTATTACCAAATTGTTGCATTGATTATTTTTAGCTTCAACAAGAAGTTAGCCATCACATTTGACATGTGTTTCTTTGTTTCCTTCTTCCTATAGAGATATTCTAATAGGGGGTCAACATTCACCATGACTCAAACTATATATGGACTGTGAATCTATTAGTTCAATTCGATTTTATGTATTATCGATTTAATTTATTAATTTTTTATTTTTAAATATGTTAAATTAATAAGATATCTTTTATTGATTTATCGATTTTTAGTTCTTAACGATTTAATTTTTCGTTTTACCCAATATAAAATATTCATAAAATAAATATATAATGTCTAACAATTTGACGCAATACGATGAGATACAATAAAACAAACAAAATCAATTGAGCACATAAATTTAATAATATACAATACTTGACCTCATATTCTAATTTACTTTCCAATAAAAGGGCTATACATTGAAAATCAAATAAATAAATGACTTCGAATATCAATTTAGTATCAAGTAATGTAAATTATTAATATTTAATATTTTATGAAGAGATAAAATAGTAAATTATTAAAATCTTAATGAGTTATTTATTTACCCAATACTCCAATATTAAAAATCGAAACCAAACCGATAACCCAATAATTTTTTTTTATAAAACCGTTAAAAACCCAGTAATCCAATAATCCAATAACAATAAACCAATAACACCTTTTCTATTTAATTTATCAGTCAGTCCGATATTTGCATGCCCCTAGATATGGTAAGAGGTTGAGGAAAATAAATGCAAGTATACCATGTGAAAAAGTATGAATAGTTCAATACAAAGAGTGCACAAATAATAAATTGAGAAAAATACTAGATTGATCATTGTGAACAAACCTTAGTCATAACATAAGTAAGAAATTAAAATACTACATGCTAAAAATATTCGCAGTAAATTAAAAAGGCGTCGCGGATGAGGAATTTCTCTCCTTTGTGCCTTTAAAGGGGAAGGAGGCAAGGTTAAAGATGCAAAAATGCTACTGGTGATGCTTCTTGTTCTTCATTTTACCTTTCCTCTTGTCTCTCTTACTCTGTGGCTTGGATCGGGATCTCTTTTTCGCGACTTTCTTGAATGGTTTCTTCTTATTTATTGGAATGTTTTGTTTGTTGTGTTTAGTTTCTCCAGCATGTTGAACTATTGCTGATTGTGGTGGCACTTTAGCTGGGGATTCTTCTTCTTCATGCGAGATCTCACTTGTTGTCACGACGACTTGCACATCGCCATTGTCATATGTTGTAGTCCCTTTTTTTAACAAGAAACAAAAAATCAATCCACAGGTTATGTTCCACTACTGCTGCTACAAAAAGTAAAGGGGCAAACGAAGCTTAATGTTACTCGGTTTATCTGAACCCAAACCCAGTACTTTTGATGTGAAACACAAATTTATGTGTAAAAATTAACTAAAATTGCAACAAATAGCAGATATGAACACATAGTGCTAAGAACCTCAAAGGTTGAACCAATGAGAGCTTAAATCCTGGATTCGTCTCTTCGCCTCTGATCAAGTATTAAGTTGTCTGTAACTTGTGATGCGGAACAGAGCTCGACCTAATACCACTTTCATGTTTATAAGTTTCAAGTCTCAGAGAAAAAGTAGCTAATAGTGTGTCTCAACCACCAGCATTAATAGTTATAAAATACGAAAGGAAGATCTGAGCATATTGGAGCTACGCTTAATCGTCTCAGATACTCTGAGATACTTGGCCGTAGCGCAAATGAAACGTCCACTGAAAGAGGATGCACCAATGATTATAATTCAAAGTTCTCATTTTCTGCACGGAGGAAAGTGAAGCAGCTAAGAGAATGATTCTATCATGTGGTGTAGTAATGTAAAAAAGAGCCAGTCAAGGATGCCTCAGTTTCTAAAACTTTTCTAGCCCCTGTTAAGTGGAAATCTGCATTTGAACTTGATGGATATATTCCCAATAACTTTTAGTATACCTCTCTTGCACAACACAATAACGTATTTACAAGTATGCTGATAACTATCAGAAGATATTACTACACATAGGAATTTTCAGCTTTTCCAACGAGGACCAGACCATTCTAAATGAGAACTCTCGATAAACTTCAGCACTAAACAAGTCCACTAATGTCATTAGGGGATACCTGAGACTGTTGCGTTAGGCTCATTTTCCTCTTCGTCGTCGAGGTCCTCATCAGGTTCATCTGTTACAGCAGCTGAATCAGGCGCAGCTCCACCAAAGATGGCAAATTCTCGCTCCTCCTTTCTCTGTAGAAGCAAGTGAGAAAAATAAGATGTCCCACCATGACAAATTTGATTACATCAAGGTTGCTATTAGTAATAAAAGTAACAAATATTTGAATGATCATACTAACTGCACTGCTAAACTGGAAGCAAATTTGAGCATTGACGCATAACCAGGCAGACGAAAATGAGTCAAGACACTTCAGCCATAATCATAAAAGCAACAGTTATTAGAATGATTACCCCTACGAAAGAAGAAGATTTGAGACAATTACTGAGACAGCAAGGAACTTCAAACCACGAAGGTATTCAACAATAACCTGGATAGTGCTAATCTAGGGAAGAAAAAGTAGAAAATGAGTCAAATCTTAAAATGTTTTTGCAAACTAGTCCCCATTGTTTGTTTATAGATAAGCTCGACATCAATACTGGTAGATTTTGTATACATGTCTATTTAGGTGAGGAGGTAATTGTCATGCACATAAATAAAATGTAACAAGGACCTCTTTTAACAGGCCATGAAGTATGACGCCACACTTATTGCCTTAGCTATAAGAAGACTTTGCTAAGGAGGGTCTTCTATTGTGGTTCGTATACATGCAACTGTTATTTGACAGAACCAGAGAACAGTTTGGGAAAGAAATCAACATCTATGTTCTGTCAGTCCCGTAACAAGTTTTGACTGGAAAAGGTTGTAGGAGGCTGTTATGTAAATAATTACTCAGGTAACTCAATGCAGTAAGCCTGTGACAGGGAAGAACTGTTCAGAAACTCTTTGAAATTTTACTGATCAAAGGATTAGTTTTTTGATAAAAGATAAAACGATTAGATTTTAAACTCCGACTACCAAAAATCAGTAGCCAACATGCAGCTTGAACAGCCAAGGTAGTGAAAAGTTTCCCTGTTTTGTATAAAGACGATGAATAGTTGATTCTTTCTTAATTCAAGACTTGAAAGGCCTTTTGCCCAACAGTCTCTAGTCACCTTGCACCATTATCCATCTTTCTTTTTACAGCACTGTTCTTTTAGGATTTCGTAAGTAACAGAAACGTTGTATGTCAATGTATTTTACATACAGCCTGGGCAGGGGGGAGTTAAGAAAGAGTCATTTGCCTCCTGGTTAATAGGGGATTTGACTGGTCGGCTTTACGATATCAAGAATATAAATAACTAAACATGGAACATTCTATGATTCTAGTAATGCAATAGAGATGGTAAGCACCATAATGTAGAACTCATTCTATGTCCAATTGAGGTTTATTATCATCAGAGTTCTAAGATTCAAAAATCCATATAACAGCAGACTAACTTCCTATACTAAACTACTACTATTCATCCTATTCGTTCATTATCCTCTTCTTAAATTAGTCTCCTAAAACTTCCCAGCATTAGCATCCAAGTAATTATTCAATATACAGTTTTGCTTATTCAACTAAACCCAATTTTTATTTTCCAACAACACACATTTGGCTTTATAAGCTGTGAAACAGATAAAATGAATAAGCTTTTACCTCCACAACATCATGATATACAATCACACAGTCACACCAACATCCAATAACCAATATGACAGAGAAGTAAATCCCAAACCACAATTTCTCAACAAACAACAACTTTAGCATACCCAACGAAATCCACAAGTGGGGTCTGAAAAGTGCAGAGTATACGCAGACCACCCCTACCTCCTAGAGGTCAAGAGGTTGCTTTCCCGAATGAGCCCCAGCTGAAGTACAGCTAATTAAAGTAGTTACAAAAAGGATAAAGACACTGAAGAAAACACAACTAATAAGAACAAAAAGTGCAGAACATTCAAGAAAGGACCAGTAATGGCAACAAAATAGTGCGATAATCGAAACACAATTTCTCATTTTTCCAAAATTACTATCCAATGTAGGAGTGTCATTATCTGGATATTACCTTCTAAGCCATTCTTCTCCCTACTTGATATCAAGTATTAAGCGACTAAACTGCAATTATACCCAATGAAATCATAAAGGGTATAACAAAGTTCAAAACCTTTTTACGAGCCTCAATACGTTTCTTCCTCAGGGATTCTTCCAACTGCGCTTGCGCCTCTTTTCTTCTCTTCTTCTTTCTCTTATGAAAACCAGTTACAAAATCCCTAAAAACCCAATTCATCAAATTCAAATTTAACACTTCAAAAACCCAAAGAAAAACAAACAGAAGCACAGAAATCAAGAATCCATTACTTGAGGTCTTTTTCATCAAAAGAAACAGTAAGTGCTTTGTTCTTGAGAGCTCTTTTCTTGATATATCTACCTCGTGTCCTCGGATTTTGTGCTGCTATAAGAGGTTCTTCCATGGCAGCTCTCTGAAAACTCAAACCTAAAACCCTTTTCTTTCTACTGTGAAAAATTGGAACTAATTTTCTTATTTTTATGGTATAGCAGCTTCATAGAGTTGTACCTTAGCTTGAGAAATAATATATAGTGAAAATACTATTTTAAAATTTTTGTTTTTTGCTATATCAAAATAATTTATTTCTCTGTAGAGTTCAATGATGAATTCAAATACATGCACTACGATCCGATGTTGAAGCCAAAGGAACAATTGAGTATTGGTAAACACGAATTTAAGAGAAAAACTTTTTTCTATTACTCACAAGAATAAATTACAAAATAACTCTCAATCTTACACTTTTCTAACACTCTTTCTTGGTGGTTTTTTGGTGTATTTTTGGAGGAGCTCAGCAACTCCTTTTATAAAAAAAATTTGCAAGTTTAATTGTCAAAAGTTGGCCAAAAGTTAGTGGTCAACTTTAAAGAAATTTGCACAACCTTCATTTGAATAGTTATTCAAATGGGTTGTGCAGCAATGGTTGAAAAATTGTTGGACTTCTTTAATTCTCCCCTCCAGCCATATCTGAACAAGCATCCTAGCTATATCTTTGCATAGCTCTAACTTCTCTTGAGTCACCACTTTCGTCAACATGTTAGCTGGATTTTCCTTCGTATGGATCTTCACTAGTCTCAACAGTTGTCGATCTATCACTTCGCTTATCCAATGATACCGAATGTCACTATGTTTTGTACGAGAATGGTACATGGAGTTCTTGCTCAAATCCAGAGCACCCTGACTGTTACAATGTACCTTATATTCCTTTTACTTGATTCTAAATTCTTGGAGATAACGTTTTAACTACAATATTTCTTTTTCAGCTTCCGCGACAGCAATGTATTCTGCTTCGGTTGTCAATAAAGCAACACACTTTTGTAGTCTTGACTGTTATGAAACAGCTCCCCCTGCAATAGTGTAAATGAATCCTGAAGTAAATTTTCTACTATGAAGGTCTACAGCCATATCTGCATTTGTATAGCCCTCCAAGATTGGATCAACTCCCCCGTACAAATGTAATCAGGTAACCTGATGTAGACTCTCTTGAGTCAAGATTCAACATCACCAGCTAAATCTGTTATCCATCTTACACCGCCACTATCAACTAGTGAGACATGCCACTTGACCACCACTTTGTCAAAAAGACTTTCGACGCAAGGCATTACCGCAGACCTCTCCTTCAGCGATTATCATTTTGGACCTGCCACCATCTTGTACCGCCGCAACAACCAGCCGGACACACCATCCGACCATTTGCTCTTATCGGGAAGACTTTTGATACAAGGCGCCTTTGCAGATCTTTGGTCCTAATGCCACACCGGTGACTCCACACACATCGATCCATCACTTTCTTCCTCTAAGTCTCCGTGAAAAAAAGCTGTCTTTACATCCATCTGTTTAAGCTCCAAGTTCATACTTGCGACCATTCCAAGTATGATTCTAATTGAAGTCATCTTAACTACTGGTGAAAATATCTCGCCAAAGTCGATCCTCTTCTTCTGTTGGAATCCTTTGATATAAGTCGTGCTTTGTATTTTATCACTTTTCCGCTGCCATTCTTTTTCAGCTTGAACACCTATTTATTTTTCAGTTCCTTCTTCCCTCGTGGAAGTACTACGATCTCATAAGTCTGATTTTTTTTGCAGAGACTCCATTTCATCCTGCATTGCGAAAAATCTTTTTTCTTTGTCCTTATGAGATACGGCTTCATGGAAACTCTCTAGTTCTCCATCTTCAGTAAGTAGAAGGTACTCGAATTCTGGATATTTTCTCAAGTCCGACCTCGTTCAGATCTATGAACTTCTGGAATAATCTGAGGAGATCCACCATCATCTTGGCCTTGTGATGGTCCTGGAACGTCTGCCAAATGGGGTTATAGCTCCCCCTGCTCAGCACCGTCACTTTCCTCATTGTCTTCTACTTCTGGCATATCTTCTAGCACAATATCACCATTTCTCATGAATAGTTTTGTGGCTGCTTCTGGCATCTGATCTGCCACATTTGTCTTCTAAGACACTGAGGGTTTTTCAATGTTATCAATTGTTTGGCTTTCATGAAAAACCACGTCCCTACTTCTAATCACCTTTTTCTCCTTTGGATCCTATAACCTGTATCCAAATTCTTCATCTCCATAGCCAATGAAAATGCAAAGAGTGCTCCTTGCATCTAGCTTCTGCCTGAGCTCCTTGGATACATGTGTGTACGCCAAACACCCAAATACTCTCAAGTGAGAATATGATGGATCCTTTCCAGACCAAAGTTTTTTCGGAACTTCAAAATCCAATGGTACTGATAGAGATCGATTGATCAAGTAACAGGCGACTCTGATTGCTTCTCCCAGAATGGCTTTGGCAGCTTAGCCATATTGAACATGCTCCGAACACGTTCCATGATTGTTCGGTTCATTCTTTCAGCTACACCGTTGTGTTGAGGGGTGCGTGGGATCGTCTTCTTATGTCGGATGTCATATGATCTGCAATAGCATTGAACTGCCTGGAAGAGTATTCACCTCTATTGTCGGATTGAAGACACTTCAACTCTTTTCCTATCTCACGTTCTAACATGACATGGAACAGTTTGAAGTAATCAAACACCTGGTCCTTCGTCTGCAAGAAATACACTCACACCTTTCAAAAAGCATCATCAATAAATGTTAGAAAGTATCGGTTGTCGCCGAGTGATTCAACCCCCAAGGGACCACAAATATCAGAGTGTACCAGGCTGAGTAACTCTGATCTTCTCGTTGAAGAGGAATTAAATGAGACTCTGTTTTGCTTACCAAACAGACAATGATTGCAAGGATCTAGTGCAGCATCCTTATCCATATTGATATGCTCCTTTTTCATCAAGATAGACAACCCTTTCTCACTCATGTGGCCGAGTCTCTGATGCCATAAATTTTGAGAAGCCTCCTTTTTTGCTACATTGAGTTTGTCTGTGATTATCTTCACATAAGTATTGCATAACGTGACACAAATATGTCCTCGAGCGATTGTCATAGCGCCTCTTGACAACTTCCATGTGCCTTTACTAAAATGACTATTATAGCCTTGTTTGTCAAGAGCTATACCTGAAAGAAGATTCAGCCGAAGATCTGGCATATGGCGGACATCCTTCAAAGTGATTGTACTCTCGGAACTTGTCTTTATCTGGAAATCACCAATTCCTACAATCCCAGAGGAACTAGAATTCCCCATTTTTACAGCTCCAAAGTCTCCAGCTTTATACGTTGTAAAGTATTCCTTATGTGGAGTAACGTGGTAGGTTGCTGCAGTATCTACCACTCATTCCGTATCTTCTCTTGAGACGTGAAGGCATGTCTCATTTTGAGTTGAACAATAAGCTACATCTCCAAGAATAGTAACTAATGTTTCTCCACTCTTGTTCTTCGACTGCGAACTGCCATTTGTAGCAGTTCTTCTTCATATGTCCTTCAATTCCACAATGATGACACTTATATGTTAGTTTCCTGTCATCAGTGGATCTGCCTCTACTCTTGCTTCTGCTTCTCCATTTGTCTTTGCTACTTTTTTGTTGCCTCCTCCGATTTTCTATGACAAGGGCATGGGTCTGATGTGTGCCCATGTTCTTTCTCCTTGCCTCTTCACTAAATAGAGCATTCTTGACTATTGACATAGTAAGTTTGCCATTTGGGACTGAGTTCTTGAGTGATACGACCAGCGTTTCCCAATTATCGGTAAGGGAACTGAGTAGCAGCAGCGCATGAACTTCATCGCCAAGTGGCATCTCTACAGACGATAATTTATTGACCAAGCTTTGGAACTCACTGGTATGCTCGACAACTGACGTTTCATTTTTAAGATTCATGTTGACTAAACGCCTCATCAACAGGGCTTTATTCCGAGCGATCTTGGCCTCGTACATGTCCTCCAACTTCTTCCAGAGGGCATATGGATTTTTCTCTTGTGCAACATGGTGGAAAACACTATGATCAATCCATTGACGGATTTGACCTATAGTTTTTTCAGTTTGATTTCTTCTATTCTGACTCTTTGGCGGGAATAGAATTTTCACTTTTCAATTTGATAAGATCGAATAAATCTTTACAGCTTAGGAGATCTTTCATCCGAGGTCTCCATAATGTGTAGTTGGTGACAGTGAGCATAACTATGGCTCCGAAAGATGATGTTGACTCTTCTGTGGTCATTATTACCTTGTAATAGCTTAATTCACTAAAATGAGGTTGGATCTTAAAAAATGGAGCTCACTGTTACGTTCGAAAGAGTCAAAAAGGTGAAATTGACACTTCAAGGCCAAAATTTTACTATTGGAGTAGAATAATAATTTCAAAAACTTTGGGGATCAAATTATAATTTTAGAAAGATTAGGAGTCAAACTGCAATTTCAGAAGGATAGGGGGCCAATCTATTTTTTTCTGAAAGTTGAGGAACCAAATTAAAATTTTAGAAAACTTGAGGGGTCAATTTATAATTTTTAAAACTATTGCAGATTCCGGCTACGAACAGTATTTCCAGTCTTCTTCTTCTGCAGAACTCTGGTGAATAGTATCCCTGACAAAATTTTGACAGAGTTGACCAAACTTTGACTATGATTTCTGGACTCGTTTGAACTTCGATTAGGTCACCGTTTGGTGCGTTGGATTTCGTTCGACGAAACGAATCCAATGGTGCAATCAGAATTAGATTTCGAACAAAAATCAAAAAATTTGGTGAACAGTCTCCGTCACTTGAAAACTCGACCAACGCTTCTAACTTGGCTCTGATACCACTTGTTGAAGCCAAAGGAATAATTGAGCGTTGGTAAATACGAATTTGAGAGAAAAAAATTATTCTATTACTTACAAGAATAGATTACAAAATAACTCTCAACCTCACACTTTTCTAACACTCTTTCTTGGTGTTTTTCTAGTGTGTTTTTGGAGGAGTTCAGTAGCTCCTTTTATAGGAGAAATTTGCAGGTTTAATTATCAAAAGTTGGTCAAATGTTGGTGGCCAACTTTGAAGAAATTTGCACAACCTTCATTTGAACAGTTATTCAAATAGGCTGTGCAACAATGGTTGAAAAATGGTTGAACTTCTTCATCCGATTAAAAAAAAGAAGAAGAAAAATTTTAAAAAATAAAAATAATAATTTATTTCATTTCTGTATTATATATGTCACCTTTATACCCTAAGCATAGCCTACATTGAGAAACTATTGTTGGTTCTAAGCGAACCTTTACCTCTTGTTTGGATGGTTGTTATCCGTTGTATTATATTGTTAGTTTATGTAATGTTATTTAAATTTTATTGTATTGTATCATTTAATTCCATTGTTAGGTAACAATGGAAAGACCCATTTTATGTAACGACCGATTTGGTGTGATTGCGTCGTTACTTTAATATCTTCTCTCATTTTTTATTTTATTTATTTATTTAATGATTCTACTTTATCATTTTACTTTATCTTTTCATGAAATCTACCATATATCCTTCAATTTCTTGTAGGTTTATCATTCAAATTATGGATGTATGACATTATATAACGACGAAAAATAATACAATCTATCCAAATATTATAGTCATTGGAAGAATACGATACGATATAATACAATATAGTACAACACAACACAATATATTATGAAACAATACATAATAATCATCCAAACAAAGTCTAGCTAACTCACTCGACAAAAAACTCATAAGCAAAAGCAGAAACTAAATCAAGTAGGTTACTCAAACATCCTATCAATATGGATAATAAATTTGAGATAATCAACTCATAAAATAACCCAACTTAAAAGAAACAACTCAATGCCATTATTCATGAATAGATAATAGTTTTTTTCAAAAAGACATACTCGAAAAGAACCTCAAACTCCATTCTCACATCGTCTATAAAGCCTCTAAGCTACTCATAACGTACTCGGACAGACCTACGGCTACCTCAAATAACTACTTAAAATAAAGCAAACTCAAATAATAGATCCCACCAAAGACAAAGAGGTCTCATCAAAAATTAAGATGAATAAATCTTCAACGGAGCCACTGTTGAGGTTCTCTAGCACATGTATCTGCATCAAAAAATAATGTAGTGCGTCAAAAAATGACAATAGATGAAATGTATGGTATGTAAAATAATTGAAAGAAAATAAACTCAAGATACTTAACAACACTAATACTCAACTTAAGATGAAGCATGCAAGTTTAAGAATAAAACAATGCTATAAACATACTCAGTGAATGAAGTCTCAAGAATGCAGTCTCAATAAAATAATGGTATAGTCTCAGTAAAATAATGTTATTTACTCTTGCGGAGTTCTCTAATCGACAATCATCACCTATACGTTAGTGATGATACAACAAAATTATTATCATTGTCATAGCCGTCCAATACTTTGTCATAGTAAAGAATGCAAACTAAACTCGAGGATCCAAAATAAGAAGTTCTTTCTTTGGGACAAGTGAGGAATCACTCGAATTAATGGTCACGATCCTATCCTATGTTGGCTACGTAGTTTATAAAATTTGAGTTGCTTATACTCTTACCCAAATTTTAGTGTTCAATACTACTCCCAAAATTTATTTATTATGCCCATACCAAAAAATTATCTCCTTTAGTCTAATTGAATTCTAACTCAAAAGCTCAAACTCATCTCATCTCATCTCATATTGTTTTTTATAAAAATTATATTCTCAAAGTTAATCGTTCCTCTTCAAAACTTTTTCCTCTCTCATTTAAACTCAATGCTGAACTCATTTAGACTTCATAAAGGACGTATACAATCGCTTTAAGAATCACTTTTTGCTCAATGCATGAAATTTTCTCATCAATTCAAAATGAATGCATATTAATATAATGATAATCAACTTAACTAGGGTTCATGTAAATGTAATCATGAACAACAATCTCAAGAATTCAAAGTGTAGAACAATACTAACCTCAATGCATAATTATGTAGAACTTAGTGAACAATGAACTTACCCATTTGGAATTTACAAAACTAACGCTAAAACTCAACTCCAACTCAATAAAGAAAGAATTTAGATGTTAGGTGTATGGACGAACTCAATCCAACGTTATGAATAGCCTTACACATCTAGAAGATCAAAACTCGAATATCTCGATAGGAACTCTTGAACACTGGCTTTTATCCTCCCCAATCCTTACTTTCAAATAATCTAAGTGTTAATAAGAGTATAGGTATATCGAATACTGATAATATAAAAAGCTCATTTAGTCTCAAAATGTCAAAATTTTGATTGAAAAATGGTAGGAAAAGATTAAAACATCCTTTATTAAAATCATCTCGGGGTTGTTATAGACCGTAGAACTTTCTACGGACCACAAAAGACCCCTCGTAAAACCTTAAAATACAAATTGGACTTACTGAAATTTGCAAAGTTGAATATACGAACCCTTAATTTCTACAAGTCGCAGACTCAATTCATAAAGGATTATTGGGGTCTAGTTTTAAGGTTGGGGCCAATGAGACCTATTCCATGGATCATAAGAACTTCTACGGGTTGTAAGCCCGTCTAATCGTGGACACTCCGTTCTCCTAAGTCTCTAAAACTCATCTTCAAACATCAATTACAATCTGTATAATTCTCTACAGATCCTAAAATTCATTTGTAGAAAGAGTTCTAAGAACTCAAAATTTTTCTAAGTGTGAAAAAAATTACGAACTCAACTTACAATCCATAGAATTTTTTACGGACCGTAGTATTTCCTTCATTGTCACCTGACTTTGACTCCTTTTCTTAGGATTTTCCTAAAGGTCAAATACAAGAGTTCTTAAGAGTTTTACAATATATATAGTCATTTTATTTAAATTGATTATTTATCAAAAGAAATTGAATACTTTTTTAAGACAAGAGTAAAGTAAATCAAATGGATTGTTCAGATGTTAAACACTAAGAGGGTGTTTGGATTAGCTTAAAAGAAGATCAAACCTGTTTTTAAGCTCTTTTTAGCTTTTGAAAGTATTTGGCAAATTCTAAAATAGCTTAAAATAAGTTAAAAATAACTTAAAATAAGTCAAAAGTTAGAAGTTGGTCTCATTCTACTTTTTTTCTTTTTAGCTTAAAAATTATTTATATTTGACCAACAAATTTACTTTTTCATCCCAAATGTTTGTTTATATTTTCTATATTATTTTACTCCTACTTTTTGTTATTTTTTTTCTTTTATTTTTTTTCTAAATTTGGCTCTTTCTTTTTTTTTTTTCCCTTTCTCTTTCTTTCTTCCTTTTTTTCCAATTTCCTTTTTCTCTTTTCTTCCATTTTTTCTTCTTTTTCTTTTTCTTTCTTTCTTTTTTTTCTTCTAAATTATTTTCTCCTTATTTTATTCTTTTTATAAATTATTTATGGTAAAGAAGAAATATAGTCA
>JAOTQJ010000002.1:3182069-3196991 GCA_025642045.1 Solanum sejunctum | reverse complement strand
TATTATTATCATTATTATTATTATTATCATAATAGATGTTCATATAAATCAAGCAACATAGATTTGAAGCAATAGATGTGATTTTTTTTTATAAATATATAAAATACAAATCAATCATGATAAATCTGAAGTAAGTTCATATAAATCAAGCAAAATAAATTTGAAGCAATAGATGTGATCTTATATATATATATATATATATATATATATTTTATAAACTACAAAAAATTGAGGCAAGTTTTAAAAATTTTAAAGAAACCAACACCGATATTTGGCCCCTAAAGAAAGTTTGATATAACTTTCGGGTTTTAAAAATAATTCTCTCGAAAATTAGATTAATTTTTATGATCAAATAAATATTTAACAAAAATATTTAAAAAAATACTTTTAAAATCATCTCGAGATTCAAGCAATTGCGAATGATATAACTAGTAGCCATCAGGGCAAAAAAATAACGTTGATGAAGACGTGTAGGTGTACTATTTAGTGGTAAAAATTAAATTGCAACTTTCCATAAATTTTTCATTTGTCACTCAATGCGGTAACTAATCAAATCTTTAAATATGATTTGGAAAATGAAAAGTAAATCAAAAGATAAGTCATAAGTTGTTCATTTAAATTCAAAATATAACTTCAAGGTAGATTTGAATTTTTATGGACAAACACCAAAATTCAAATATAGTAGAAAATTATTTTTAAAAAAATTATAAGACCAAAATGGTCTTAAATTGTACACAATAAAATTAAAATACTTATTTTGTTCCCATTAGTAACAAATTGGTCCTATGGTCTAGCGGTCAGGACATTGGACTCTGTAGGACCTCTTTTTTATTTTTTATTTATTTTATAATAATTAATAATTGCATTAAAATAAAGATAACTTTTAAAGTAAGAAGGAAAGAATATCTTTTTTTTTTTTTTGAAATATTACATAACATGTATATGCAATAGGTTGAATTGATTTTATGTAAATTATGCAAATAAATATTCATCGTTAGTTGGGTTAGTAGGACCTCTTTTTTATTTTTTATTTATTTTATAATAATTAATAATTGCATTAAAATAAAGATAACTTTTAAAGAAAGAAGAAAAAAATATCTTTCTTTTTTTTTTTGAAATATTACATAACACGTATATGTAGTAGGTTGAATTGATTTGATGTAAATTATGCAAATAAATATTCATCGTTAGTTGGATTGGGTGAGTGAGTGGGTTTAATTTTAAAGAAACAAAACCTACATCAATCTCTTTAAACATTACTTTTAATAATAGCAGAGATTGATATACGATAAGAGACGATTATGGTGAAGTGATAATTACATAATATATCATTCTTAATAAAAAAGAAAGTTTTAAATTCGAGCCTCTAGTATGAAATTAATTTTTGATAATGAACATGTTATCCTAAAATAAAACTTCTGAATTGATTAAGTCCAAAATGAATATTGAATCCTTGAGGAGAAAAAAAAAGAAAAAAGTTTACGGATAAGCAAATATATACTAATTAATTAGCTAACAGCTATAGTTTAAATTAATTATAGTTTATAGTAAATCTGTAATTACAGTATAAATTTTGTATAATCCACGTGATTTATTCAAACGTTGTGCGCGATTATATAAAAATTATGCGTGAATCAAATTGTATAACAAAATATACAAACACTGTGAACTGTATAACGAATTATACAAATACTTTGCACGAATTGTGTAGTGCAATATACAAATAATATACAAAAATTATCAATTGTACAACGAATAATACAAATATATATAAATGTTGCACGAATATACAAACGTTGTTATAACTATTGTTACGAAATTTAATTATCCAAATTATAGCTACGAAACATAATTAAGATATTTGTGAATGACTATACGCGAAAAAAATTATTTCATATTAGTTTTTCTAAGTATATTTTTTTGAAGAAATTAAGAAAAATATCAAATTTACTAATGATATATATGTACTATTTCATTATTATTAAAAAGAAAGAATAACATTGAACCCCCCCTCCTCCCGGAAAATAAGCAATTTGAGCATTAAAAATAAAACAAAGAAAATAAAATTTTAAATTTGACTTTCATTTCTATTTTTTTCCTCTCTTTTTTGGAAACAAAGGAGGAAAAAAAATTGAAGATTGTCCATGGAGCCCAAATTCTTATTTTTACTAATTTTTTGAGTTTTTTTTCCCAAGAAAAGAACTTTTTTTTTTTCATTTTCTGATTTTGAAAATTTGAATGTCCTTCATTATTTTCATCCTCCTCCTTCATTGTTTGAATTTTTTTAATTCTTCAGCAAAATATTGGTTTGTTTTTCTCAAAGCCAAGAAATTTTCTCTAATTAGAAATTGTTATTTTGATTGGTTGCAAATGCAATCTGGGGAACGTTCTATTGTGGCTCTTCATCATTCTCCATGGAAGTTCTCTACATTTGAGGTATTTTTTCATGTTTACAATTTTCTTTTTGAATTTGTATGTTTGCAGGGAATCTTAATATCTCGGTTGGTTGATCCTTTGTATGTGGTTACAATATTAGGGAATGTGAATGGATTTGTGTTTTCATTATTCCAATATAGTCCATGCTAAAGAGCAAAGGTTTGGTAGACAAAGTTATCAGATGTTTATATGACGAGGCAAAATATATATATGAAATTAGTTGGGGCGCGCACATGTTGGCCCAACATCACGGTTACTATGGGAGCCATACCTTGGAATTTTAATACACATTGACACAAAATATTGAATTGTCTAACAGTCTTATTTAAAAGCTTAAATTGTTAGATATAACATTTTGTTAAGAACGGAATGCTGAAATTGTGTGACCATCATATCTAAAAGCTTAAATCGCTAGATAGAGAATGCTTGTAATTAGTTAATTATATCTTCAACATGTCCTTTTACGTGCGGGCTTGTTGTACCCAAGACCTCTATATGTGCTCTGTTATCATGTTGTATTGTGTCATCACCTTGTCTAAAAACTTAAGCTACAATGTTGAACTCAAAACTTACACGCGACTATAATGTTGGACACTTTCAACAAGAATAGTTTGTTAACAAGCACAAGCATATTCTTCTGTCACAAAACCATTGAGGTTCAACACTCTGTAAGGCCTAACTATTGGGGCCCATACAGCGAAGTGAACAATAAAATTTAGGAAAAATAAATAAAGCAAAATAGACACCAGAAAATTTAACGTGGTTCACTCAAAACTTTTGGGTTACGTCCACAAATCAACACTTCTACTATATTTCTTCTACTATTATAAATAGTAGGCACAAGTATACAATTACTTCTACTATTATAAATAGTAAGCTCTCAGAGGAAAAATCAAAATACCAAAAAATAGACTTACTGTTTTTGTCACACTATTTCTTTTAGGAAAAATATTCCTAAACACACAACCTATTTTTCTTCACAAACTATTTTATTTTATAGTCTATAGTATACCTCACACAAAAAAAATGCACAATATTTTTTTCTCTCCGTCTGGCTCTCTGTTTTTCCTCTTTTTCTAATGTCAAATGAAGGAGCTGAAGAACTCCTTTTATAGGCAAGATTTGCCTGCTCTTGTTGACAATTTAAAAAGAAGAGGTTGGTGAGTTGGTAACTAAGCAACCGTATAATTAAAAAAAGTGGTTATTTTGTTGGCACAAACAAATTTGTTGAGCTAAAAAATGGGGTTGTCAATCTCCTTTTGGACAAAGTGATTTTCACATGAGCCCTCCATTTGGAGGGACCCACTCAACAATTCTCCCCCTCCCAAAAAATGGAGGATTCTGTCATTCCTGCAGTTGTTCGACAATACTTGAACTTCTCTCTAGACAGAATCTTTGTCATCATATCTGATCCATTTTCATCAATATGGATCTTTTGAAGTTGTAGCAGCTTCTTCTCCAATGCATTGGTTATCCAGCGATATCTTATGTCGATATGTTTGGACTTTGTGTGAAAGGAGGCATTCTTGCAAAGATGGATAGCACTTTGATTGTCACAGAACATCTCAAACTTGTTCTGTTTGACACCAAGTTCCTTAAGAAATTCCTTCATCCATAACAACTCTTTGCAACCTTACGTTGCTGCTATAAATTCTTCTTTTATAGAGGACAATGCAATACACTTTTGCAATTTTGACTGTCAAGACACAACTTCCCCTGCAAATGTAATTAGATATCTTGATGTAGACTTTCTTGATCGCAAACTAAATCTGCATCTATGTATCCAAACTAACATAGGTTCTGCCTCTCTAAAACATAAGCATATTTTGGATGTACCTCGAAGATACCTGAGAATCCATTTAACAATTGCCCAATGTTCCTTTCCAGGATTTGAAAGAAAACTACTCACTACTCCAACCGAGTGAGCTATATTTGATCGTGTACACACCATGGCATACATTAAACACCCAACTGCTAAGGCATATGGTATTCTAACCATTTCTTCCTTCTCCTTATCAGTAGAAGGGCACATACTGAAATTCAATTTAAAGAGATTAGCAAGTCGACAACTAACCGCTTAAGCCTTGTCCATATTGAATCTCTGAAGTACTTTTTCAATGTACTTCTCTTGAGATATCCAAAGCTTCCTAGTGCTTCTATCTCTTGTAATTCTCATGTCAAGAATTGGTTTTGCTGATCCTAAGTCTTTCATCGCAAAAGACTTACTCAATTGTACCTTTAGACTGTTGATTCTTGAAATATTTTTTTCAATGATCAACATATCATCTACATAGAGTAGAAGGATAACAAAATCATCTTCAGAGAATTTATTGATAAACACGCATTGATCTGCAGTAGTTTTCTTGAAGCCTTGCTCTCATATAACAGACTCAAACTTCTTATACCATTGTCGTGGTGCTTGTTTCAAGCCATATAAACTTTTCTTCAATCTGCAGACATAATCCTCTTTTTCCTTCACTTTGAACCCTCTGGTTATTCCATGTAAATTTCTTCTTCTAGATCTCCATGTAGAAAGACAATCTTCACATCCATTTGCTCATTTTTCAAATTGAGACTTGTAGCTAGCCCTAGCACAGTACGAATGGATGTTATTTCACAACAGGTGAAAATATTCGTCAAAGTCAATGCCCTCTTTTGACTAAAACCTTTGACGACCAATCTCGCTTTAAAGCGTGGATGGACTCTGTATTCTTCATGTTTGATTCTAAATACCCATTTATTCTTCAATACTCTTTTACTATTAGGCAACTTCACGAGATCAAACTTTTATTTTCATGCAAGGATTTCATTTCATCTTGTATGGCTTCCATTTATTTGTTCTTGTTTTCATCGTCCATCACCTCATTGAAGCTTTCTGGTTCTCCCCTGTCAGTTATTGTAACCCACCGAACAACTGAGTACCTAGTAAAGGACTGCACTTTTCTACTACATCTTCTGAAGGGTACTGGAGACTCTCCAGCTATTGGTGGTTAAGTGTGACCACCATCAACATCCTCTTCTTCTGGTTTATCTTCATGGGGAATAGCTTCATCATCTGCATCTTGCGGATGGTCATCATGAACCTCATCTTCAACTTGAGTTGGTACTTCTGTCGGAGAATTCAACCTTAAGCTTGTTGAATCATCTTTAGGAATAAAGCCTTCTTTGTCTGCTTTATTTATATCCTTAGTAGTTTGATCTTCAATAAAGACAGCATCTCGACTCCTAATCAGCTTCTTGTGTACTGGATCATAGAAGCTATAGCCAAATTCATCTTGACCATAGCCAACAAACACACACTGCCGTATTTTGACATCAAGCTTTTGCCTTTCATCCTTTGGAACATAAACAAAAGCATTGCACCCAAATACTTGTAAATGTTTATACGAAACATTCTTACCTGACCAAATTTTCTCCCGAACTGTATATTGAAATAGGAGCACATGGTTAGCGGTTTAGCACATACATTGCTATAAGTAGTGCTTCACCCCAAAAAGATTTATCCAACTTTGAATGAAAGAGTAAACACCTTATTCTTTCTATCAAGGTTTGATTCATCCTCTCAGCTAAACCATTTAATTGTGGTGTCTTTGGAGGCTTCCTTTGATGTCTAATTCTATGCTTTTGTAATAAGCATGAAATGATCCAATATACTCTCCGTCATTGTCTGTGCGGACACACTTGATGTTTTTCCCAGTTTCTCTCTAAACTGAGGCATGAAATTATTTGAAGACTTCTAGCACTTGATCTTTGGACTTAATGGTATAAGCCCAGGTCTTCCTCGAATGGTCATCGATGAAGGTCACAAAATATCTAGCTCTACCAAGTGACTTCGGTAGTGGACCGCACACGTCAGAGTGAATTAGATCTAAAAATTCTCCATTTTGGAAGGTGGAGAACTATAGAAAGAGACTCTGTTTTATTTTTCAGCTAGATAATCTTTGCATTTCTTCAATGATACCTGATCTAAATCAGGTAGAACTTTATCTTTTCACCAATTTAGACATTACTTTTTCACTAGCATGACAAAGTCTCTTATGCCGTAAACGTGCGATATTTTCATTTTTCGTCACATTTATAGATACATCAGAGACCTTTGCTTGTATCACATATAGTTTTAAGAGTTTGTGTTCTCTCACAATGATAAGGGAGCCCTTGGTAAACTTCTATTTTCCATTTCCAAAACTATTTTGAAAACCTTCATCATCAAGCTTGCCTATAAACATTAAATTTAGACACATGTCGGGGATGTGCCTAACATCTTTTTGAAGAAGCTTCATGCCATTCTTTGTTTCCACACAGATATCTCCCTTGCCAATAACTTTTGACAAGTTTTCATTTCCCATCTTTACAATACCATAGTCTCCATGTGTGTAAGATGAAAAGAGTTGTATGTGTAGTATGTCGTGAATGGTTGCACCACTGTCAATTATCCAACTCGTCTCTTGGGTTAACTGACTAACAATCTCCTCGTCATAGCTGATGTTGAACTCGTCAACAAGATTTCCTTGTTCATCATCACTGTTTGCCTTTCCTTTCTTGTCTCTATTATTTTGCTGGTCACTCTTGCATTTTAGACAAAAATGCTTGATATGACCTTTCTTTTTGTAGTAATGGCACTCGACATTTACATATTTATTTGACTTTACTCTACTCTTGTCTCTGGAGCTTGAACTCTTCACTTGGCTTCTCACCTTTTTTCAAGTAACCAGAACTTTTGATTCTGAGAAAGAGTTGAACCTTGAGACCTACGTCTCATTTCTTCATTTAATATACTGCTCTTAACAGCTTCCATGCTTACTATACCATTTGGTGCAATATTTGTCAAAGAAACTTTCAGAGTTTCCCATGACTTTAGTAAAGAAGCTAGAATCATAAGAGCAATTATCTCATCATCAAACTTTATGCCCATTGTCGATAACTGATCCACCATTCCTTCTATGTTATTTAGGTGATCAGCTACAAAAGTGTTTTCCTGATATTTTACTTCCATCAACTGGGTCAAGTAAAAGTATTTATTGTTATCGGTCTTTGAAGCATACAACTTCTTCAGCTTGTTCCACAATGTTCTAGCATGAGTTTCGTTACAAATATGATTGTAAATGTTGTTATCGACAAATTGTCGAATATATCCACAAACTCGTTCATGCTCAAACACCCACTCATCTTAGGACATCCCTTCTAGTTTGATGGTAGAGAATACCAGCAAGTGCATCTTCTAATCATGAGAAGATCCTTCATTATGCTTTTTCCAAACATGGTAGTTTGAACCGTTCAGGTTGATCATTTTCCTTGTCTTTACCTCAATTTCCATAAATTTAGATTAGGCTCTGATACCACTTGTTGGGGCCCACGCAATTAAGTGAGCAATAAAATTTAGGAGAAATAAATAAAACAAAATAGACACCAGAAAATTTAACGTGGTTCACCCAAAACTTTTGGGTTACGTCCACAAATCAACACTTCTACTATATTTCTTCTACTATTACAAATAGTGGGCACAAGTGTACAATTACTTTTACTATTACAAATAGTAGGCTCTCAGAGAAAAAATCAAAATACCAAAAAATAGTCTCACTATTTTTGTCACACTATTTCTTTTAGGAAAAATATTCCTAAGTACACACTCTATTTTTCTTCACAAACTATTTTATTTTATAATTTATGGTATACCTCCTAGAAGAAAAAAATACACAATATTTTTCTATTTCTGTGTGGCTCTATGTTTTTCCTCTTTTTCTGATGCCAAATGAAGGAGCTGAAGAGCTCCTTTTATAGGCAAGATTTGTCTGCTCTTGTTGACAATTCAAAAAGAAGAGGTTGGTGAGTTGGTAATTAACCAACCGTATAATTCAAAAAAGGTGGCTATTTTGTTGACACAAACAAATTTGTTGAGCTGAAAAATTGGGTTGTCCATCTCCTTTTTGACAAAGTGATTTTTACGCGAGCCCTTCATTTGGAGGGATCCACTCAACACTAATGAGGTTTTGAGAACCTCGAAAATATAGTTGTATATCTTGTCTTTAGGCATATCGATGATCTTTCTGTCATTGAGTAACGGCGTTTGTATTGCCAGCAGGAAGATGGAAAGCATGAGACTGAGGAAACATCCTTCATTGTAGGCTCCAGAGTTCACAAATCATGTGGAGTGGCAGGCAACTTCGTTGTAATGACAGCGCTCAGGAGCAAGATCCTCAGCTTGAGAGATTTGCTTGACCTCTCGCCGTGTTCTGGCTCTCCATCCCTAAATGAGGTAGTGTTCTGTCACTTCTGATGCAATGTGCAGAGGTTACTTATAACTTTTGCAACTAATCCATCGCGAATAAAAGTTTTTCTTGTAGTGTTCAGACAAGAACAATGACTAGTCTTTTCTTAACTCGTGTTGTATGTGAATGATTTTCGACAGTTGCTGATCTTAACAGTGAAGGATCTGCATAAAATGTATCCTTCCATCAACCCGAGTTTCCCATTGTCAAATATTGATGGAGCAGGAATGTATCAGGTTACCTATTTACTCACTGAATTGTGTATTACACTGAGAACAGTTCTCCTATAGCAGATTGTAACTTTGATTACAAAATTGTCATGTATATATCAGGCACTGCAATGCTTGTGTGATACTTTGAAATCTCTCGGGGCTGTATGGACGGGTGATGATGAGTTCATAACAAAATTGGATGAGGAATACAGTAACCTCCACAACGATCTAAGGCGTTATGGTATGTCATAATGTTTATGCTGATACTAAATGGCAAAGAACAATGTGTTGTTTGTTTACTGTCACTACTGTTGAATTGTGGGAATGTTTCATTTGATATATGACGTGTTTTATTTACTTAATTATGTCTGAAACGATCACTCTTCAGGATTGGTATTGCTTGACGAGATGATTAAGATAGCCACTGAAAGAGTGTTTGATATGATGGACGAGGATGACCAGACGAGAGATGGAAGTCCTTCATCTGATGCATTTAGGAGGGGTCTTCCGGAGTCTCACTCAGACAACGAGTCCTCCCTCTCAAGCCCTCCTCCTACTCCAACTTCAGTTCTCTCCTCGGCAATTAGTACTTCACTGAAGAGTGAACTCAAGGGTCAGGAAACTGAGAAGCTGAATCCTATTGATGTTAAACGCCTCTATCTCGACTTGCTCCCTTATGCAACAGCTCAAGATTCTAATCATGTTGTTCAGCTAGCAACCAACTTCAGTGAACAAAAATCAGAAATACAAGCAAAGCTTGATTCTGAAGTGATAGCAGGGGATGATTTTGAAATGTTGGCTGATATGGATAATGTATCAGAAGACGGAGGAACTTGTCGGACTGGTTCTACAAGTAATCAGCTAGTGTCAAGTCGTGTTTCGTCAGATATATTTTTACCTCCATCTACACTCCCTGAGTTGAGATCAAATGTAGAAGAACTGGCAGAATCTACACTAGCACCATTCACATTATCCTCAAATGTCATGAAGGCACCCTCTTTTACATCAAGAAACATAGTAACACCTCCGCCTCCTCCCCCCCAACCACCAATGACATCAAGAAACATAGTTACACCTCCGCATCCACCTCCTCCGTTGCCACTTAAGACAACAACAAATATAATAACACTCCCACCACCACCTCCCATGACGTTGGGAAATGTAATAGCACCTCCGTCTTTGCCTCCTCTCCCACCACCTAAGACAACAACACATATAATAACACTAACACCTCCACCTCCACCTCCACCACCACCACCACCTCCCATGACATCCGGAAATGTAATAGCACCTCCGTCTCTACCTCCTCCCCCACCACCTCTATCGCCACCTAAGACAACAACGGATATAATAACACTTCCACCTCCACCATCTCCCATGACATCCAGAAACGTAATATCCCCTCCACCTCCACCACCACCTTCCATAGGATCAAAGGGTATGGCACCTCCACCAATGGCTTCAAATGGAGCCGTTCGTGCACCACCTCCACCCATGCCAAAGGGAAAAGGACCTACACCTCCACCACCACTAGGATTCATGGGCGTGTTACGAGTTAAGAGAGCAGTCACTAAATTGAAAAGATCAACTCAAATGGGTAATCTTTAT
The DNA here is from genome assembly GCA_025642045.1 of Solanum sejunctum. Classification (NCBI taxonomy): domain Eukaryota; kingdom Viridiplantae; phylum Streptophyta; class Magnoliopsida; order Solanales; family Solanaceae; genus Solanum; species Solanum sejunctum. Next base: position 3,186,469 of record JAOTQJ010000002.1, on the reverse strand, counting down.
CGACTTCTCAAGCTCCAAGTTGAAGGCTCTAGTTTAGATAGTCCATCACATCACACAATTGGGAATGTTGGTGCCTCAGCTGGAGGTAAACGGGGAATGGCTGATGCATTAGCAGAGATGACAAAGAGGTAATCTTGATAATATTCTTAACTCATTCCTTGGAAGGATTTCACATTTTTTCAGAAGTTTGGGTTACATTTTAAAACGTGCAACCTTTGTATCAGGTCAGCATATTTCCACCAAATCGAAGAGGATGTTAAAAATTACTCGAAAACAATCAAGAAGCTAAACACAGAGATTGCTTCTTTTAAAACATCAGATATGTCCGAGCTCATCAAGTTTCACGACTATGTAGAATCTCATCTTGAGAAATTAACCGATGAGTCTCAAGTTCTATCAAGATTTGAAGATTTTCCTACCAAAAAGTTAGAAGAACTGAGAATGGGAGCAGCAGTGTATTCCAAGTTAGACACAATAGCCACTACTCTAAAAAATTGGTCGATAGTCTCACCTGTTGGCGAATACATTGACAAAGCTGAGAGTTACTTCAACAAGGTCGATAGTCTCACCTCTCATTCCTCAACTGCTTATAATAACAGCTCTAACAAATATTTCTGTCATGTAGATCAAAGTAGAAATCGACACATTTGAACGAACAAAAGATGAAGAGGCCAAGAAATTTATAAGCCATAACATTCATTTTGATTTCAGCATCCTCGTACGTATCAAAGAACTAATGGTAGATGTTTCTTCAAACTGCATGGAACTTGCCCTGAAGGTAAGTACAATGTAACTAGTAGTATGCAGTAAGATTATCGGTCCCTGATGATCTATTGAACTCTTTTCAAGAAAAGTAATACTTGAATGTTGATTCAGGAGAGTAGAGAAGCAAAGAGAAGAGGTGGATCAAAAAATGATACGCAAAAAAAGGGATCACGTAAACTGCTATGGAAGGCCTTCCAGTTCGCGTTCAGAGTTTATAGTTTTGCTGGTGGGCAAGATGATCGCGCTGACAAGTTGACAAGGGAATTGGCTCAAGAAATCCAAACAGATCCTAACCAATAGACATATGGTTATACTCACAAGGTGGATGGAATATAGATGTATACTTTTCAAAAAACAATAAAATCCAAAAAAAAGAAAATTATATTTTTAAAACCATAACTTCCAAAGTAGAACGAGTTTCGTGCAAGGGTGAACCTATCAAGTTTAAATCTTGAACAGTCTCTGGTCGTTCTACCATTGCTTAATAGTAATGTCAATGATGTTGGCGCTATGAAGGCATCACATGGATGCATTTTTCGGACATTTTGAAGCATTTTCTGGCAACTATCATGCATATACTTAGGAATGAATTGACAATTTTGTTTAGAGTGCAAGTAGATCGAATTGAGCTAAACTCGATACATATAATGTAAGTAGCATGTTTGTAGTAGTACTAGATTGACTGTTCTTTTATAATGAAACCATAAGAGAGAGACTTGTAACTTCAACATTTGACATGTTTTTGAAATATAATCTTTTTTCTAGTTCTTTGTTATTTGCTATACGAATGAAGATGAATGTTGTATCTTAAGTTTCTGTTCCTCTGGAGTCCTGAGAGATTATACCTCGATTTGGTGAACTATGTTAGATTGAAAAGGAGAAAATCCTATGGCTTATGTCCCTCAGGACAACATTCATGAAACCAACTCCATGAATAGTAAATTCACCACTACCGAATACTTATCAAAACGACGACCACAACAATAATAATATATTATAGAGGTAGTTTTGACGAGCACTATTAAAAATGACAATAATTATGATAACAACATAATAAAGTATTATGTTGGTGGCAACACTCACGAGTTACGACCACTGTTAGAGAGGTGACAGTAATGATAACAACAATCAACACTACAATTTGATTGACACGAAAATTAAAAGAATACAATTTGATTGACACGAAAATTAAAAGAATAAAACGCGCCAGGTAGGGGTCGAACCTACGACTTTCTGCTTAGGAAACAGACGCTCTATCCACTGAGCTACAGGCGCTTTGTTGTTTTGAGCATGCAATTACCACACTTTAACTCTCTGAAACAGTTTATTTAATTGTCATTTTATCTAGCATTTTATTAAATATACAAATAATTTTTTTGAGATTTTTTAGTCTAATTAATTAAATCTTATATCAAATGACATGATCGATAAAATAATAGTTTGAATTTTTGCCAGAATTATATACATCGCCATAGAAAGTTTCATATATCTTGGGTTTATTATTCAAGAAAATTGGAAGATTAATGATGATTATTGGTGTGGATCGGAAGCTTTATGTGATAAAAATGTGTCATCAAAAAATTAAAGATAACGTTATACATGGTGGTAATTAGATCAATTATATAGTATGGAGTAGAGTGTTAATTTATCAAAAATTCTCACGCAAAAAAAGAAAATTGCAGCAATAAAGATGTTATATATGATTGGTGGTTGGACATGCTAGAAAGGATACAATTAAAAATGAAGATATTGAGAATAAGGTAGACTTGGGTGGAGGATAAGATATCAAAATCGAAATTGAGATACTTTAAACATGTGAAAAGGAGATGCATGGATGCCCACAATTTGGAGGTGTCAAAAATTGATTATAGATGGTTTCGACCGAACTAGACTCTATAGATAGATCAAAAATTTTTTTGAAGTAAGGTGTTTAGATATAACATGGAGCAAGTACATCTAATCAAGAACATGATTGTATATAAAAAGTTGTGTAGGATATGAATTAGCGTAAAATACTAGTAAATACAGAGTAAAGCATTGTTTCACTTATCCTTCCATACTATTAATTATATTGTTACTCATAATCTGATATGATTTCTCATCCTTCGATTTTTGTTACTGTTTATTATCTTTTGTACTTTGATTACTATATTACTTTGCAAGTACTTTTTAGAATGACAACAATATTTTGTCATTACTTCTTCATTTTCAATTATATTTGGTGGTTTTAAATTATTTTTTCTTAAGCCAAGAATTTACCGGAAAGAATTTTTTTACCTTGAAAATTGGATAAGAATTTATTGTGCATTATTTTTAAATTACTTATATAATTAAGTATTGTTTTAAAATTACTTTTATATTTTAATTAGAATATATATAAAAAAAATTAACTAGAAAAACTACTACATAACCCCAAACCTCAGTACCTAAAACCCCCAACTCAGCAAACATGGCAACCATCACCGCCAGGTCCCTCCTCCGCAACGCCACCACTTCCGGCCGAACATGCGCCGTAAGACTTGGAGGCAGCTCCAAGCCAAAGGTCTCTCCTTCCCCTTTTCGTATCCCTTCACAGAAACCACTCACCGCTCGCATTTTCAGGTCAATTTGCCCGAACCCCTTTTTGTTGTTGTTGCATTTTCAGCAATTATTTCAGCATTTACCCTTAATTTCTTACATTTCCTGTTGACCCATATATATTATATACACATTTGTTAAAAAATTTAAGTTTTTCAACCAATTTTGTGAGTATGTATCCTTTGTTTTTTGTATAGACTAGGGGACCCGCCACCTCCGACCTTAAAGGTTGTGGGTTGAATCACCAAGGGAGCAAAAAGGTGGGAGCTCCCATGAGGGGTTTACACTTTGTTTGGATGGTTGTTATGTATTGTTTCATAATTATTGTATTGTATCGTACTGTATTGTTTCAATGAATACGATATTTGGATATATTGTCTTGTTCTCTGTTGTTACATAATGTCATATATCTATAATTTGAATGATAAACCTATAAGACATTGTAGAGTATGTAGTAGATGTGATAGAATGAATGATAAAATAGAATTATTAAATAATACATAAAGTATCCTCTGCCTCCAATTGTGGGTTCGAATCACCACGGTAGCAAAAAGGGGGGAGGTCCTGATAGTGGTTAAGAAGAAAAGGAAAGCTTTATTTTTGTATAGACAAAGAGGGGTTACGAAGATATTAAGTACTCTCCACCTCCAATTGTGGGTTTGAGTCACCAAGTAGCAAAAAGGTGGGTGCTCTGGGGAGTGGTTAAAAGAAGAAAAGAAAAGCTTTATTTTTGTCTATGATATTTGATCCGGATACAACTTTTGTTTGTATTTTGCAGGTCACCTGTTGAACTGAGCTGTGTAAAAGTTGAAACGATGTTTCCTTTTCACACTGTTACAGCCTCAGCATTGGTGAATTCAATGTTATCTGCCACTCCTCGAAGCTACGGTTGGACTCTTGAAGGTAAATTTACTTCTTCTTTTTTTGTGTGTGAATTATTGTATGGATCTGCTACGAGAATTAGTTTGTCGGGTGCATGATTTAATGTTCATCAATGTCCTTACAATGAAGAATTTACGTTTGCTCTTAAGTTTCTTAAAGTTTGCGCTATGTAAACT
>JAOTQJ010000002.1:3160615-3175422 GCA_025642045.1 Solanum sejunctum | reverse complement strand
GAACCTGGTCAACGGGTTTGCTGTGCGGAGATCTACTTCGGCTTTGCGACAAGCCACAACCAGCGGCTCGAACAAAATACTAGGAATCGCCAAGCCACAGAGCGTGGAACGTACGAGTATGTAAAATGATAGAATGAAACATATATAAGGTAGAATACAATCATCTCAAAGTACTTAGTCGGGACGTCATAAGTCTAAAGAAAGAATAAAGACTAGACAATGACCAATCATAAACAATCCAATCCTAATACTATCAAGACCTATTTGAGAGTTTATCTAATCAACAACCATCAACTATGAACCGATGATGATACAATAAAACAGTGTCGTTGCCCACTCTTTCAATACCTTGCCAGGGTAAGGGATGTTTTATAATTAATCAAATCCTCTTTAAGGACTTCAGAGGTATGGCCTCTATCAATTATCATATGTTGGCAAAATAGTTATTAAGTTCAACTTGGACTTACTCTTACTCAATTCGGTGCTCAATATTTCTCTGAAGACTCAATGCTCATAAAACTAACAATCGAATCAATGAGTCTTATAAGGACTCTTATCAATCCATCACCAATCAAGCCTTTCGACCTATCAATCATCCAATTAGTTTTCAATTACATCTTTCAAGAGTGGTCTAGACAATCATTAAAAGGATTATCAATTTAGACAAGTCATTTGAATTCGATTATGAAATTTTTTGGGACCATAAAGTTTCATCAACATCATCATCATGCTAAATTACAATCACAGTTACAATTAAAATTCTACTGTCAAGGTTCTAGACTCGATCCCTAGGTTCATTCATATAATCTTATATTAAATAATATCTAGGGTTTATGAAATAACTTATATAAAAATATTTTGGTCAGTAAAATCAAGTTCATGATAATCATCTAGCGTGTAAAACACAAAGAATATATAGTTTACAAGAAAACATTCAAAGAAAAATGCATAGAGACTCAATACTTTCACAATATTTCTATTACCATTAATGAGTGTACATGGAAGAACGATTCCATACTTTAATTTAGCCTTACGTATCTGAAAATTTGATATTACAATCAAAATTTGATGAATACTAACTTTCTTGGAGAAAATCTTTGATCTTGGAACCTTGATGCTTGTTCATGAGAAAAGAAATTCTCTTTTTAGTTTCTTTAGAGTGGAAGAACTTGAAAAATATTAGTTGAGAGGATTCTCTTTGATTCTAGAATTCTTGCCTTAGAATCTTTAGAGTTTTTTGATGAAGAACCCTAATTTTTGAAAAAGAAAAATCAAGAGATCCATTTTTGGAATTCTTGAATTCATTTTCTTGAAGCCCTAAGTTATGATTTAATATTTATCTCAAAGATTCATGAATAGATGAAGAAATTTGGGTCAGAAAGTTTGAAATTTATGGAGAATAACTTACCTTGATGATTAATTTTGAAAGCTAACTCTAACATGATGATTTTCTTAAGCGTTTAAGTTTAGGAGTAAAGGAGAGAGTTTTACTTATAAAAAACTAACGTTCTATGTGTTTTGGTACCTTAAATAGACCCCTAAGTACCCTCAAAATGTAATAAAAGGACGTCATTTCATTTATCCAGAAGAGTCCGCGTCCACTCTGCACTGCGGAGCTGCCGCAGACCTTCAGATAGCTTTGCTCGTCTCCAGTAAAATGGTCATAACTTTTTACTCTAAACTCCGATTGATGCGAAATTAGATGGTTGAAAAGCTAATTCAAAGATCTTTAATTTGATATATTATGGGATTAACTAACTCATTGTGTTTTGAGAGATATGTCCATTTAAAGTTGATCCTTCTATGAACTCATACCAAAACTTAGCCGATGAAAATGTTTTGAACTTGGCTCGACCTTGGGGTGTTTCTTATGACCTCAAACCATATCCGACACACTTCAGTTACTTAGAAAAGGACCTTAACATACATTCACAACTTGGAGTTATTGGATTCACCTAATTTCATAGAATTTCAGATCGAAACTCAATCGGTAAAAGGGGATTTCATCTCAACTTTATGTTAAAGAATTTTTATGACCTTAATTTATCTCAAATCTATCATCCCCTTATAAATAGACTTTAACACCTATTCTCAATTAAGAATCATCAATTACAATCTTACAACATATGAAGGATGACTCGATCTTAGGTAAAAACAAGCATTCAGGGTGTTACATTTAATTTGTAATTTGAAAATTCACATAGCTAAAATAAAAAAATAAAAAAATTAATAATACATAAATAACCAACTATTACTAAAATGATACATTAATTTCATGGTAATTATCTACTTTAACCGGCAACCAAACGCCCCCTCACTCTGTTTGGATGGTTGTTATATATTGTTTTATAATATATTGTATTGTATTATATTGTATTGTTCCAATGACTACAATATTTGGATAGATTGTATTGTTCTTTGTAGTTATATAATATTATACATTCATAATTTGAATGATAAACTTATAAGAAATTGAAGGGTAGAGGTAGACCGAAGAAGTAATGGGGGGAGGTGATTAGACAGGACATGGCGGAACTCGACCTCACTGAGGACATGGCCTTAGATAGACAAAAGTGGAGGTCGCGAATTAGTGTAGCATGCTAAGTTCTTCTTTCTCTTCTTCCTATTCTTCCCCTCCATCTCTTTTTTTTAATAAAACTTTTTCTTTTTCTTTTTATTATCTGCATATATATGCTAGTTTTATCATATTTACATATTATCATATGTTACTCTTTGTTAGTCGCACCTGCTGTTCCCTTGCCCTGCATTTCATTTGGTCATATCTAGTTCTTTCTGCTGATGGGTTTTGAGCTGAGGGTTTTAGAAAACAGCCTCTCTACTTCTATGAGGTAGCGGTAAAGTCTGCATACAAGTTACCCTCCCCAGACCCACTTGTGGGATTTCATTGGGTATGTTATTGTTGTTGTTGTAGAATTATTAAAAAAATAAATAAAGTCAAAAATAAAAAAAAGATATTAAAGTAACAATACAACCACATCAAATTAATCGTTATATAAAATAATTTTTTTTATTATTATCTAATAATAAAATTAAATAATATGATATAATAAAATTTAAAATAATAATCAAAATAAACATTCTATATAAAAAAAAGGAGGGGTTAGAAATTTCCTATGTTTATATACAAAAAATCCAAACAAAGCTACACCTGATGAAATCCCTATTCCTTATCAGCAGAATAAACAATTTATGATTAGGGCCGACGCCATCGGCCACCCAACTCCTTCGCTGCCAGATTCAACGGCCGCAGACACCAATGCCGTTATCGGTTGCGGCGGCTGATCAACCAACCAACAACTTAGTTCCGATACACAAAACCTTAGTTAACGACGATGGAAAAATTGAGGTTGGAGCACAAAAAAATAGCCAAGGATCAGCTCCACTCAATCATAGAAAAGGTTCGTTTCTTTCGAGAGAAATCTATGTTGTTACTCATTATTCACGCTGATTTTTTGGTGCTTGCTTTGGACATTGCCGACATTTTCAACGTTTTCCCCCTAACCTTGGTGTCCGGGCCAGCTTTTACGCTGCTGTCACATGAGAGATGAGAAGGAATCACCTAGCATCTACATTTTCATTGTTTTGCTGCATGCGTCTGCTGTACTGGGCAAATGTATCAGTCTGTGTTAATAATGTACAATTTCATGATAAAAACCGTTGATTCCCATTTAGTAGCCGGATCACTGCTGCTTTTCGGTAATTTTATAGTAGTATGAATTGATTCCTGCTTCTTATGAAGCCTGGTTTATGGTATGAACTATGTAATCTTATGGTTGCAAGTAGAACATTCAGTACCTGTCCATATAATGTTTTTGTTTCTAATTAATAGAAGGGCAATTTTTCCCTTACAGCCTTACTTCTATGAGTAGCGGTAAGGTCTGCGTACAAGTTACCCTACCCAGACCCCACTTGTGGGATTTCACTGCGTATGTTGTTGTTGTTGTTGTTGAACGGAATCAACATAATTTATTGGTGACTGAACACAATCTTGCCTAGCTACTTGGGAGAGAGGAGAACATAAGTATCCATCGAACTATAGAACCTCACATCAAACAAAGGCCCTTGGAAGAGCCTGAAGTAGAGAAACCTACAAATAAACCTATTATTCTTTTTATGATTAAGGTGGAGCGCTTGCCGCCTGTGAAATGGGATGATTGGGTAGATGAACCTGGACTCGAAATGAGAGAAAGTTGTAGCATGTTGAAGGATGGTTGTTCTTGCAAACTGCATGGGTTGGTGTTGATGTCCTGCTTTTTGTATCTTTTCCTCTTGTAGGATTGTCTTATGCAGCGTATGCATATTGCATCCTAGTAGATAGTGGATTAAACTCTGAAAAACAGAAAAATGGGTGAAGAAGCCCCACCTATTTATGATTGACTTCCATACTCAAGTTAGTGATGTCCTAAAAAAGACATGATAAGGCAATGGAAGAATCATGAAACATAAGAAAATTATATAAATAAAGCTAAGAAGCTTAAAAATAACATGCTTGCAGTGAGTGAACTTGTGTGACTTAATATTTTCCTTGTTCTCCTCGCTATATAAAATTTGGGTACCCCTAGAAATGGACGTGCCATGATAATCACGATTGGTTACTTCTTGATGGTCCATAATGGATGTAGAGGGATTGTTACCGTCCACGGAATATTATTGGTGGTCAAATACCCACATCTTCACTTTCTGAGGTTGATTACTATATGATCTATTATGACTTTGGAGATGGTTGCTAGTTGAAACTGGTGAGCCTCAATGGACTTTAGAGTGCTAGTGTGAGACTGCATGCAACCATGCTTCACTTGTTGGATCAGTGACGTCAAAGTGAAGCATAGACGGATTGAAGTGTCTGAAAGGCTTTAAGCAAGAAGAGTAGTTAAAGCGCGGAATCTTGTGATGGAAGGTGTAGATGAGGTTTAAAAGAAATCCTACATGTAACTTAGTGAAACATAAATACCATTATGAACAAAAAATGTGGATCATAAGAATAGAAAATCTTCAATTAATTGAACTCATGTTTCCTAGTAGAAAGTTTCTAATTTCCTAATTTGAATATGAAAATACTTTTCCATAGATTTTCGGAATGATTATCATTGACCATATATATTTATTTAGATAGGGTCTTCTTTTAAATACAAAGCCGGTAAGGTGGAGGCATGCACTGTGCTTGCACTAAATCATTGGTTAACGATGTGAAATGCAAGATGCTTTTCGCTCGAGCTTAAAGGTTTAAGGGTGTTTAGGGACATTTTAATAACATTGATTTAGATTGATTGAGGATAAATATTTATGGCTAGTCCTTAAATCCTTTTTATTTTTTGACAATGTTTATCTACTCAAATGTTTCTAGTTAGGCTAGTCATGTTGACCCTTTCACCAATAAATCCGTTTGATTCGTAAGACTTGAGTAAGTTCTAGGTATTTTACTTTAAGGTGTTCCTATTTGTAGCTTTGACATTCCTTTTATGTCGCATCCATTTGTTCTCTCAATTCTATTATTATTTTCAAATGCTTTATTGTATGGGGCAAAGTGTTAACCAACTAAGAACCCTACCCCCTACCCCCCACCCTCATGTCAGAATAGGAAGGCCGTGAAGAGCGAATTTTCAAATGGATGTATGTGCATACTAGGAGAAATATGATTAGGAAATGAAGTTATATTGGGCAAGGTGGTCATGGCCTCCTGGAGACAAGATCAAGGAAGCAAGACTGAGATAATTCGAGCATGAGCAGAAAAGGTACGCAAATATACCAGTAAAGAGGTGTGCGAGTTTGATTGTAGCAGGAGTTTGGAAAGGTTGAGGTAATTTGGAAAGAAATGCTGGGAAGTGATTAGATAAATTATGATAGAACTTTAGCTTATTAAGGACATGACCCTAGATAGGAAGGAATGAAGGTTGAGGATTAGGATAAAAGGTTAGTAGGTAGCCAGTATTGTCTCATGTTATGTGGGAGAGAGAGGGGGGGAGGCTAGCCTCCTTTCCATTTCTCAGTATTGGTAGTAGTATTGAGTAGTCAGGTATTCTCTTATTCTTCAATGTATATTACTTTTTGTTGCTCCTTGCTTCGTCTTTCTTTTTTTTGCTACCATATTTTTCTTGTAAACTTGCTTTTAAAAACTTTTTATTTGAGTCGAGGGCTATTTGAAATGTTCTCTCTACCCCACAAAGGTAGGAGTAATGTCTATATAGATCCTATCCTATCCTACCCTACTCATACCCCACTTATGGATTACAATAGGTTTGTTGTTGTAGTCTTTTCAATCTTCATTTTGAATTGGAGATGATATCTTTTCTATACTTTTTTCTTTCCTAGAATTACTATGAATGCAATTCTCAACTTACTTTTCTTTGTGGCCTTCATTGTCTTCCTTTTCATCTACATCTGTTTATAAAGAAGCCTTAGTAAGAGTAGCATTTTCAAGAGAGGAAATATAAGAAAGCGATGAAAAACCATGTATTTTGAAGCGAATGACAAAAAGGAAGCACACAATACATGACTAAAAATACCAAACGTAGATGACTTTACAGTATAATAGTCAAATTGCAATTTTCTTTATTGACCAAAAAATCCAATATACAAACTATACTAATCCAACTCCTCAAAGTTGATATTAGAAGAATTGGCCACTATTTCGTTGGGATCGTTTGTGCATCATTTTTTTTTTTTGAAACTGAAACGTCATTTGTGCATTGTTTTTTGAAGCACACTTCTATGAAGCGCATATATGCACCTATGAAATTATTAACCCTTTGCGTCACGTCTCATCATCATTGTTAGATATGACTTGAATTATAGACTCAAGATACTTGAAACTTCCCCTCTTGTGTATGATTTGTGTATCAATAGTCTACTTGAAACTTCCCCTCTTGTGTATGATTTGTGTATCAATCTTCACTTCCACCTCTGCTTCATGCGTAATGGAACTAAACTTACACTTCAAGTTCGTGGTTTTAGTTTGCTTTAACTTGAAACCATTATATTCTAGGGTATTATCTCCAAACTTTCAGTTTATTATTAACTATACTGCGTGTCTCATCGACCAATACTATGTCATCTACAAATAACATACACCACATCATATCCCCTTGAATATGCTGTGTCAATTCGTCCATCACTAAGGTAAAGAGGAACGTGCTAATGGTTGATCTCATATACAACCTCATCATGATCGAGGAGTATATTGAGTTATCTCCTACTGTTCTTCTCGAGTCGTGGTTCCATCTTACATGTCTTTAATTGCTCCAATGTAAGTCACAATCTACAGGTACATCTTTAGACTTCAAGCACCTACATAGAAACCTCCCTAGGAACTTTATCATTTTTTCATAGATACTTATGAAGATGAAAAACAAATTTCACCATTTTTCCTAAGAGTAAGCGCACTGGATGAACAGTGCAACTTTTTTGTTGAAAGAACCCAAATTGTAGAACTGAATAGATTCACGACCATCTCTTAAACTATCCTTGAATTCTATAGCTTCAAATACCATTTATAAATGCCTAGTGTGATATTACCTAGATAAAGGATTTTAGTTTGGTTCAAAATTATTAATCAAGTGCTTGTTGTCAAGCATTTCGGAATATTATGTTTTTTATGTATGCTTGATGCTTGTTGTTGAGCATTCCAAAATATTATGTCTCTTATGCATGCTTGTTGTGAGCATTCTAGCATATTGCGTCAATTATGCATGCTTATTGTCAAGCATTCCAGCATATCATGTTTCTTATGCATGCATGTCATCATTGAGAAATTGGGGATGCTTAAATAACCTTTTTGTAGGACACAAGAATGAGGTGAAAACTTAAAGGTAGTTACATCTTTGATAAGAGAGAGGAAGGGTCAGGGATGAAGGATTTGAGTGCATTCAACAAAGTGCTGTCAGAGAGAAGTGATTACAGGGTTTTGGTGATAAGGTTCATGCTTTATGCGAAGTAACACCAAAACATTGAGTTTAGAAGATCGAAACCCACTGGGTGCAAACAATTTTTGAGGACCATCGGACTGGGTAAAACCTGAATTAACCATGGTGCACTTGCAGGAAACTCCTTGTCGAGGGCCTGTGCACCCCCGGGATTAGTCGAGTCTCTAAGAGACTCGGACACTCGGTGCAAATCAAAAAAAAAAAGAAGATAGAATACACAAATTGTCACAATACAATACGAGAGTGTAAATACAAATGGTTACCTTTAATTCAAACGAGGGGTTTATGGAGAAACATTATGAAAGCGTTGGAGGAAGATTAGTAGTAATGGATATTTCATTCACAATCAAGGAGTCATGGCCCTGGAAGATGATCTGCAATGCGAAGATACCACATAAGGTGGCTTGTTTCACATGGCTTGTTGCAAGACAATTTGTTCCGACTCAGGACAACTTAATGAAAAGAGGAAGACAATTATGCCCCATATGTTTTTTTTTTTGAATCAGAGACAGACAATAAATCATTTTTTTTGCATTGTAAAGTGACAGAGAGAATATGGATGTATTTCATTAACCTTAGAGGTATTACATGGATCATGCCTAGAAATACTGTAAAAGTGCTAACATGTTGGAATAGAGATGGAAATCAATTAGGACACAAGGAAAGATGGAAGATTGTCCCTGCTTGCATCCGGTCGACAATATGGAGGGAGAGAAATCAGAGATGTTTTGAGAACTAAAGCATCCCTTTCCAAAGCATTAAAATGAACTGTTTAGTGATCTTTTACTTTTGGTGTAACCACACTATACCTAAGGATCTGGGGGATATCACCTTTTTCTTAGATAGTTTATGAGGGAGATAGGTGTTTAGTTTCTTTTTGACAAACCTTCTATACTTTTGATGTAACTACTACAGGAGTTCACTATTAGTGTACTTCTATGTCTATAATACCAGTTAACTTTCTCAAAAGAAAATGTAAAAGGTGTGATTTGTAAAAAAGATTAGCTTGTGCAATCAGAGATGGTGTGACGGCGACGTCTTGAGTCAAGCCATCCCTTTTTATTGTCGATAAATCAGTTGGCTGGGCCAACCTCAACCGATCCACATGTTTGAAACTTGCGGGTGCATGGTGAGATGTCTTTCTACTCTATTTGACTTAAATACTAGGCTTTTTGTCAATGGCAGTGTTTAAATATGTAACATTCTCCCAATCACATCTTATGTTGTGTCCTTACAATTGAGCTGAAGGCCTTTGGGGACATTTTTGAGTAACGCCTTTTTACTACATTTGGTCTATCAAGCCAATAGACAATAACTATGCTCAAGCATATAGTATACATCACATATCTTGGATTAGTGAAAACTCTGGGGTTCCAACAATCTACTGTTACATCTCTTTCATTAGGAATTGACGAACACATAAAGGAGAAAGTTGGACACACAATTTAGTAAGAATTTGCGGAATCGAGAGAAAGACTGGTTTCAAAATCTTATCCAAGTTTTGGATTAGTAGAATATCCCATTATCGGGTAAGGATGTTCCTTTACCAAAAACATCTTTGGTGAATGATACTAGTTTCCTTATCTTACTAAATAGAAACTTCAAAGAGCTCCTTAGGAAGGTATTGCTTTTCATTTGGCTCAAAATGACAATGTTATCCTTATGGACGAAATTTATTTAAAAAGAAGAGGACAACATGTGCATGGTGGTCACGTGTGGAAGTGACCAAGCGAAGATGTGTATTACTTGTATGGTGGGCAATGTTGATTTTGTTCTAAATCATGTGAATGATTAGAGAGATGATGTTCAATTGGGATTTGAAACATAGACGGAGGAGAAGATGGGTCTACAGCTCTCCTGGCTGTCACGTAGATCATTCTGAACAAAAATAGGATATTTTAATTGCCCTTCGGAGTGACCCAGTGGTTTGGGCTTGGGACTTCCATGTTGGAGGTCTTAGGTTCGAAATCCCTTGCCAGCGAAATCAAAGGGTTTGCCTTTTGGGTCGAGCTCATTGTACTGGGCTTGCCTAGTACGGGTTACTCTCCTGTGTGATATGCGAGCTTTTGCGTAGGAGCGGGGGTTTACCTAATGCACACCTAAAGGGTAATGGCTCCAAATTCCCTTTGTTATAAAAAAAGAAATAGGATATTTTAAATAGGTAGGGTATATTTCGTATAGATGAATGATTGTTTAAAGTTTCTCAAGAAAAACTTCTCACCCTAATGTTTTATTTAAGCGTAGGTGACTGTTATATTTCGTATAGATAAATGATTGTTTTAAAGTTTCTCAAGAAAAACTTCCCACCATAATGTTTTACTTAAGCGTAGGTGACTGTGTTCTAGTCATAGAGAACCACACGTGCAGGTTCTACACTTTTTGCATGTTAATTGTACTTCAGGAAATTTCAGTCACATTAATAGAACTATTCTTTTTTTAAATCGTGGTATTCGGCGAACTTGTACACACTTCTACTAATTCTATGGCTTATCTACTATCATCCACCAACACATATATCGGGTAACTTTGTCCACCAAGAGTTGGAATGATGAGAATAAATCACCCGCATTTTCTACTTTTGCTCAGATTTTAACGCTAAAACTTATAGTTCTCATCCCACTCCGTTGACCATTAGGCTGACTCTTGGATGCCTACTAGAAATATTCCATAAAATTCCTTTTGAAAAAATAGGACTATTTCTTAAATGGGAAAGCTGGCTTAGAGACCTAAATAGCTATCTAAGCACAATCAACCTTCTTATTCATGGAGAACTCATCACAACCGGTGGCTTTAATCATGATTGCTTTGACTTGAAGATTTTGGTAAATTGTCCTTGTAGATAAAAAAAAAATGAAAAGAAATCTAACATAACTTGGTGGAATAAGGAAGGCGTTAGAGTGGGCCAGAGTTCCATATTGGTTGGGAATAGATTGGTGATATGCTTATATGGACTTGAACAATCTTAGCTTTTGGGGTTGAGTTAGGTCCAGATGTCATATTTTTACATAGTACGAGAGTTAGGCCCATCCTTGTTTGAGCTCCCAGTCCACGCTGTAGTTGAGCCTCTATGTGAATGGAGAATTAGAGTGATTTAAAGTCACAGTGGTTGGGGAATGAACTGGTGGTCTGCTTATATAGATTTGGGCAACCCTCCCTCACGAGTTAGCTTTTGCAGTTTAGTTAGGCGCAGGTATCATATCTTTACCGAAGGAAGGCTTCTCTTCCTCAAATCAGCTCCCACTGCCTCATTGCCATCCCTTAATATGGAAAATTTGGAAATATGGAGTACAGAATCTCCTTAAGGTGTATTCCACATCATTACGTTCTGGCCTAATTATTAAGCAATAAGGTTTCATGTACCTTTGTAGATCTGTTATGTATAGATAATCGTTTCATGCTTAGACGGAGTTGTTGGATAAACAATTGTCAGGGCAATCACCAAAAAGATGTTGTATTGGTCTGTGTCTTGCTGTGATCTTTCTTCCTTGTAGATGGAACCCGCATTGTGGAGCCTTTAGGTCTTGAAGAGCGTTTAAGATCAGGAAATTTTTTCTCCAAAACCTTAGCAAATCCTGATGCCCCTATGATTGAAGAGGGTAATGACTGTTGCAGGATATCTTTCTGATGAAAGAAGAGGAAAGAATTAGTCAAGTTTGGATGGTGAGGATTCTTGTTAAATGAAATGAGAAACATTCTTATCTCCTATTAGAAGACTTGTAGAGATTCACGGGGATCCCCATGGGGCTCTTGTAGGAAAAAGAATCATTATACTTTCTGATCTCCAAGCTCATAGATCTGATCGTGGGGAAACAATAACCCATGAAAACCAGCGGTTTGGTCAAAAAGTAAGTGCTGAATTCACTGTAGGAAGTCATCAAGGAAGTGTCGCAGGTTTTAAAACAAACATCATCAATGTTTAGTTATACTCGTTGTCCTCAATTTTTTAATTATACTAGGAAGTAGGATCTTATGCTGCCTTTGAACATCTGCTTGTTGGGAGTTTATTTTGGTTATATCTCAAGTGGAACCTGGTCTTTGAAGGTCTGGTTGTCCCAGGTTGGATGCTCAGGAGACTTAGGCCAGAAGTTTGACCCCTCCTGCTGATTCTAGTAGTGGAAACAAAAGGCCAGTAGATAGATGATGTGGGTTTTATCCTAGAGGTTGGTGCATCAATGAGAGCTCGCATAGGTTCCTTCACTTAAGGGATACTGTAATTAGCCATAATAAGGGTGTTGTTTTAGACACTGCAAAGATGAAAAACAAGCTCATAAATGGTGAAAGGTAATATCAAAGTAGTTTATTGGAATTGGTTAACCTTAACTTTAGTGTTGCACACCCTTGCACTACGAATCCTGATTCCTGATAAAGTAACTTCTTTGTTATAGGTTCAAAGGATACCACTGAGAGACCAGCACCGGATTGTTTCTCTGATTTGGCATCCTCTGAAGTTCAATGTGGAGAAAATCAAAGGTTGAATAGTGACAATTTGCATATGGATAAAGATGAGGATCGGTCAAGCATGCCGTTGAGAGACATTGGAAGAGAGACTCTTGGATATAAATCATACTTGGCTGGTTATGGCAGCTCCTCACCACCATTACTCAAAGATGATTCTCATAGTAAAGATAGCTTTTGTAGTGGAATGCTTCCAAATAGCTTAGTACTGTCATCTTACAAGTATCTGAACACCGAAGTTCCCTCTTATGCCTCGGCTTTCGATGACACAAGTTATAAAAGGACCCACCTTATGCCTGATTATAATCATTTGCCATTCTTGAACCGCTCTGTAGATAGGTGGCCTTCTTATCTTACTTCTTCCTCTTCAAACCTAGATCCTGTTGGTGATCAGAAGCTTTTAGATCGTAGCCGAGAATACTGTTATTCTAGGTCAATGTCTCTGCATAACAAGTCTTCAGCTCTTCCTGGTTGTGGAGCTGAATCAGGGGATATGGAACAGTCAGGTGGTTATAAGACCAAGGTATATTTTAATGACTGGGAGACTTCCGCTCCTTTCCGGCCATCAACCTTTCTTAGTCAAATTTTTTCCCCTCCAGAAAGTCTTTATGATCCGATGCGTGACAGCATTGAGCAAACCAGCACACCCCAGAAAGATTTGTCTGCTAATGAAAGAAAAACAGATGATAGAGCTATAGCCCATCAAGAAAACATGACTACCTCTTCAAAAGAAGAAAAACCCACAAGATCAGTTAATCCCAGAGGCCAAAAGAGGAAACAATCAAAACTTGAGAAGCTCGGACCCAGCTGTGAAATTGATACCAACTTCAGGAGAGATGGATCTGTGAACCATGAGTCACGGATTATAAAGCATTTCCGTGCTGCTCTTGTGGAATTTGTTAAGGAATTGCTTAAGCCAACTTGGCATGAAGGTCTTTTGATGAGGGATGCATACAAGATGATTGTTAAGAAAGTAGTAGATAAGATCATTAACTCTTTGACACTTGAGCAAGTTCCTGATACGACTGAATCCATCAATCTGTATCTCTCTGTATATAAGCCAAAAGTAGCTAAGCTCATTGAGGTGAGTCAACACTCTGAAACAGTACTTACTGACTGGTTGAGGCTCTTTCTGCACTGAACTTGACAATTGGTCAATTTGTGATTGCAGGGGTATGTGGAGAAATATGGTAAATCTTGAGATAAATTATCAAAAGTATTGCTTTACATGCTGCCACTAGTCAGGAATTGATGAAACTCGTCATTGTGGACTACTTATGTTTCTACTGGAGAGCTACAAGCAAAATGTTAATTTTGTATATGGATTTCTTCTTAGAGAAAAACTTTTTTGCTTGCCTTTATGGGTCGAAAGAATTTTGGAAGCATCTATGTTTACTTGGTACTAGTTTGATTCAATCTTGGTGCGGAAATATAATTTGCTAATGTCATCATCTTTGCTGGAGTCAACTACTGAATTAGTGCTCCTGGCATACTTACCTCTGTGTTTTCCCCTCAGTGGGTTCTCTGGCATTGAGGATGCTTTTAGATGCAAAAGGTCATGGAGGAGACCACTAATTATCCATGAAGCTCTGATCTGATGTTCAGTAGGTAGTCTCACGATCTGGCACTCACGCCTTGGCATTGTCACTTGATACTTCCATGAGTCAGAAGTTGTGGGAGGAGGGGTATATTTGTGAGATCTATTAGCAAAGAATTCCCTTTAAAAGTAGAGGCACCTATCAAAAAGATACTTTAAAGGCTTTGCGATTGATGTCTCATTAGCTTGTAACACGTTGCATGACTAGATCCTAGTTCTTGTCGCTTTCACTGATCCTAGTTCTTGTCGCTTTCACTTTTCAAAGTTAGGGAACTAAAATATTTTAGAGTTAAAGGAAGATGAGTGAGAGCCGATTGTGCCTTTTGAAGAAAAACAAATACAAAGCTTAGTTATTTAGCAAAGTGTTTACGTCTTTTTCAACAGGATTACATGAACTACTCTTCGCCTTTCATCCCGTCTTTGAAAATGGGGAATTTGTTCTCTTAAGATGTTGCTCCACAATCAACTTAGGTTTAGCAGTTATATATTGGCTAGTGCTAGTTATATATGAAATGAACCGGTCTTTGAAAAGTTGCTCAATCATCTTAGGGTTAGCGATTAGATATTGGCTGGTGCTAGTTATATATGAAATGAACAAGCGACTGCAGTTCGTGACAGAGAATTGGATAGCAAGCAGGCATGCTTTTAATCCTGTCTTTGTACCAAGCTTGGAGGTTTAGAGATAACTAGTGATCCCACCAACTAAGAGACATCTACCTCATCGTGGCAGGAGTATTTTTGCCATTAAAGTAAAAAAATAAAATTTACAAGGATCATGCTTCATTTGCAGCATGCTGTTAATATGGGGGTGGGGT
>JAOTQJ010000002.1:3082337-3095025 GCA_025642045.1 Solanum sejunctum | reverse complement strand
GACTTGTTATCACTGTTTATCTACTTTAAGGCATGTCAAAGGTAGAAATCTCTTATAATACATATAGAAAGCACATAGATACACATAGATACAGGTTGGTTCTCCCAAGCCTTATCGGCAACGGGTGCCAGTCCACCCTAACGGGACTTTGGGGCGTGACACTCTTGGAATCTCCCAATTATTAAGGAGCCTTCTGAATGGAATATTCCACCCTTGTAGAGTCCCGAGTTCATCAACGGTAACTTCCAAGGAGGATAAGATGAATAAATCATGAAATTGGTAGACTAAAGGCCCAATCCCTAACCAATCATCTCTCCAAAAGGATATTTTCCTCCTGTTGCCCACCCTGATCCCTCTGTTTGCTATAAACACCTCACATAGATTCCTGATGGGTTTCCACTTACCAACTCCGTAGGCTGATGTCACTGGTTTGGTAGTCCAGTGCCCATTTGTTCATGCCTGCACTATATAACCTGTCTCCATGATGCTTGCTCTTCAGTGTTGTATCTCCAAAGCCACTTCAATAAGAGACTTATATTCTGTAATTTGAGGTTTTCGATTCCAAGTCCTCCCACCTTCTTACTAGAAATGAGAACCTTCCACTTGACGAAATGTAAGCATTCGCTATCTCCGTTCCCTTCCCAAATAAAGTTCCTCCTCAGCTTATCTATGATTTTTATCACATTATCAGGGATAGGAAATAGAGACATTACATAGGTGGGAAGTGAGTCTAAGACACTGTTAACAAGAACGACTCTTCCCCCTAATCAGAGGTATTGTGCTTTCCATCTTGCAAGCCTTCTTTCACATCTATCAAGTGCCCCTTACCATATATCAACAACTTTGTTTTTTGACCCTAAAGAAAGACTCAAATATTTAGTAGGTAGAACACACACCTTGCAGCCGAGGATACCTGCAAGAATTGGACAATTTGGGGCTTCATGGATGGGAAACATTTGACTCTTTCTCCAATTGACATAAAGACCAGAGATGCCTTCAAAAATGGTAAGAATCAACCTCAAATGCATTAGTTGGGAAGGCTCAGCATCACAAAGTATCAAAGCATCATCAGCATATAGGAGATGTTAGATCTCTTAAGTTAATTTCCCTGTTTTGAACAGTGAACCCCCTTAAATCGCCATTAACTGTCGAGATTCTCAACAAACTACTAAGCCCCTCCATGGCTATGATGAAAAGAAAAGGAGAAAAGGGGTCTCTTTGCCTTAATCCCTTTTCGGATTGAAAAATCCTTCGGGAGATCCGTTGATGAGCACAGAGAACTTCACTGACTTGATGCAATAGTAAATTCATTTAAGCCATTTGTCCTCAAAACCCATGACCCTCATAATATTGATCAAATACTTCTAGTTGACATGATCGAACGCTTTTTCAATGTCTAGTTTACAAAGGACTCCAGGTTTCTTGTCATTCATCCTTGCATCAACACATTCGTTTGCAATAAGGGAAGCATCTGTGATTTGTCTACCCTTAATGAAGGTCATCTGATGTTTGCTAACTATAATCTCAATCACCCTTTTCATTCTTTCAGCTAGGGTATTGGAGAGAATCTTGTAAATACAACTTATCAGACTGATCGACCTATAATCTCTCAGTTCTTTGGCCCCATTTTTTTGGGAACAAGGGCCACATATGTGGCATTAAGACTCTTCTCAAAAAAAGCATGTGAGTGAAAATTTTCCATAGTACGGATAATATCCACCTTCAGAAAATCCCAGCATGCATTGATAAATCCCATTGAGTAATCATCGGGACCGGGGGCTTTGTCTTCTGCACATAATCTGACACTGTGTAGCACCTCCTGCTCTTCGAACGGCCTCTCCAACCATGATTTTTCCTCTTCTGTGATTGTGGGCTGATTTTGAATAATAAAGTTGGGTCTCCATGATTCAGATTCACAGTAGAGTTGTTTGTAGAAAGTGATGATTTCTACTTTGATAGCCTTTGACTCACCGACTTCACCCCGTCGATCTCCACTTTGTCTATAGTGTTTATTCTTCTACGAGCATTTGCCATCTGGTGAAAGAACTTAGTGTTCTTGCCCTCCTATTAATGGATGTTTCAATTTTTTGTGCCAGCATCTCCCATCCGCACTAAAAACAGTCTTTGGAATGATAATGATTGGTCTTCGTTAATCCTGGACTGCTATGATGCTAATGAATCTCCCTGCCCTATTAAATTTCTAAGAACAAAAGTAATTGAAAGGGTGCGCTTTCATTTTCCATCTATTGACTCTATTACCACTGGCTTTGGACGCCGAACCATTAAATGACATATCCACTGTAGAACTTTCTTGCTTACAGTCATGGTTCTTACTGTTGAACTACCCCTTTCTATCCAATCGTACCAGAATTCTGAGGAAGAGTAGCTCTCAACAATGTCATAAAATTTATCCCCTGCCCGAAAATACAAATTGCTATCTAGTTGGCTGGTTGCTGGAATGTGACCGAAAAAGGAAATTGAATAAAGGTTTTTTCCGACACAAGAGCTGTCGGAAAAGGTGTTTTGCTCCCCTAAAAGGAGGGAGAGAGGTATCTCGAGGGAAGAAGAGATCTGGCAAGTGGAGATCGCCGGAATGGGTCAGAAGGGACGAAAAAATGCCGACAAGGGTCGCGAAGGGTTGGGTGAAGAAAGAGTTTTACATGCTTTACTGTTTTAATCCCTATTTTATTCCATAAGAGGGACAAAAACATCCTTTTACCATTTTGCAATGAAAGAAATTGGAATAAAGGACTTGTTGATTAAAGCTATTGTTTTTACATTTAATATTATGTCTTAATAGAGAAAAGTGTGATATTCAAAGAACTTCTATTTTAGAAAACCTACATTCACCTTAAAAAAAACATTATTTGCCAGCACTGGAAGGATATGGCTCTGAAAAGGAATTAATACAAAGAATTCATATAACCACCACTAGATAAGGATTGAGACATAGTGACAATTGTTGGAATAGAAGATACCTTTCTCTATTAATAGTTGGGTAGACTTGATGGACGACTGTAACTATAAGGGTATATCATTGTATTTATCTTAGATTTCCGTGGTGAAGTATTAATTAATGAACATTGATTTGAATTAAAAATGAACAACTCCTCTGAGCAACAGAAAAATAAAACAAACTGAAAAGAAATATTACCTGGTGACAATAAAGATACCCAGCACCAAGTCGAAACCGTAAGTCACAGAAGCGAGTTTTTTGCATTGGAATGGTCTTGAAATGGGGCAATTGTGGTCCAATTTTACTGCCTAAAAGTGCCTTTTGTTTCTGTGGCAGTTCACCAGATGCGATAGATTCCCATTTTTCCAGCGCCTCACTTCTAGAATTTTGAAGCCAATCAAGTATTGGCTTACTATAGTCAATAGCAGAAGGATGCCTGAAATCATTGCAAAAGACATCCTACGGGAAATATTTAGGTTGGTGGAGAAAATTGATATTATAATCATTAGGAAGAAAATTTTGTGAGACCACTTACCTCCACAAGGAAGAAGCCGGAAGGATCATCTTTGCCTGTCTTTTTCATTATCTCATCAGTAATGCAATAAATCTTGTCTCTCATTTCCGTCAAAAATTGCCGCCCAAGGACCAGAAATTCTTGAGTCTACAGATAGGTATCATCAAAGTCAGTTGTAATAGTGGGATGATTTGATCATCTACATCTACAACAAGGCTAACTATATTGTTTCAATAATATGCAAGCAGGTCGAAATAGTTAAAGCATGCAAACTGCACCCTGAATAAGCCATACATAGCAACATAGCCTTCTATTTCATCATTACAGGTAAGGTCTCAAGCATAGTGTTCACAGAGAATTAATATGACTACTCTAAAGAATGAAGATGAAAGAAGTGCAGCCAACAAAAATAGACAAAAGGCAATAATACTAAACTTCATTTCAACAGCGCTTCAAAGATAGCATTAAAGAGCATGTTCATACTTTTGTCCATGTCTTTTTGTAATGATAAATCTCAACAGAGAGGATGGCTTCAGGAAACTGCACTGCTATATGTTCATGAGTATTTGTTGCTCTAACCTGCCATTAAAAAAACAAGAACGAAATCAACAAACAATCATCTGCTTAATATAGGATGGCAGAACTTTGGGGACTAAACTATACAAGTGCTATGCACATCTAATTCAGATTCAAACTGTAAAAGAAATTACATCAGCCTGTTCTTAAAAGTGACCATGGAAAGGTCATCATCCCATCACAGAATATACTAGAGATTTATAATGTACTAAAGTGACACCTATTGGCTAACATGAAATTACTTTAGCCAAATATCACCTATATGGATCTTTTCTCTTTCAATGTGCCTATCTTAAGCCAAAGTCTACACCGATTCCAAGAAATTATAGGTTATTCAACACAGTTCCAGTGAATTTGGGTTTACCTCATTCCTCTTTAACAACTTTACTCACCACAATCTCACACCTACAGACCGGTGCATGTGTAGGTTGACACAGGATAGAACCAAACCAACAGAAGCGACTTTCTCCTTTTTAATCCTCAATGAGTCCTCCTTGCACCTTCTCGCGAATGTGGTAATATTTATTCTTATCTAATATATCAAATAAACTTGACCAGTCCAGAACGGGATTTTTCACGTACAAATAGACATAAATGTTGATCTACCATGGCAAGCCAGACTTTTGCAGCCACAGGGGGAAGGAGAGTTGGACAGTCACATAGTTTCATCATGGCATTCGGAAGTAATGAAATTGCAATGAGATTATATGGGGGAATGAAAACTCTTTTTGCGATTAGAAGCCTCTCCTTCAAATATAGGCAAAAGATTGCATGAGTCATTAATTTCTTTAAACAGCCGAAACAACCCTTAACCTAACTTTAGCCTTGCTCAGACCTTCTAAATTCTGGACTCATCCAAAACCAGGACATAAAGAAAACAAGAATCAAGGATCTTAGAAGCACTACCTTTGTTCCCAAACTAACTGACTTGAGTGATATCATCCTACCACTCTTACTGGAGGATGTTGGAGCAGAGTCGCTGCTGCTGCAACTACCACTGAACCAATATAAAAACAATAGCAAAGATTAATAACACAATATGCAAATATAAACAACGGTATAACAGGTTGGTTTAGTCATAAATAAAAGCATATCAACTAGAAACGATAATTTGTACTTGAAAGAGTGCAATCGTGCAGCCGCTTTATCTTCCTCTTGCTTTTCTTTAAATTTTGCAAGTTGTTCCACCTTCAAAATATAGTGTTCCTACATAATGCAACAACATCAACTTATCATTTCAAAAAATAAACAAGCAAATACACCGAAATTAAAACTGCAAGGAGATAAAAAGTGGCAAAAAAATGAGCAATCACTATTGTGTCAATGAAACGAACAAATGTAAGGGGTGACTAAATAACTGGAAGCTTTTATAAGCCAGATTACATTCACCATTTTCTTTCTCCTGCTCAATATGTTTTCCCTTAGTCAATGTATACTGATTAAATATTAATTTCTTCACTTTTAGAAATGTATTGTTAAACTTGGGAGATCTCTCATTTTCAACTTATTGAACTTAAGTTGTATGAGATACTAGGACTAATAGGACAATAGAAATAGATTTCTTTGAGTTTTGCAAGCTTTTTTCAGTGATTGGCTGGAGGAGCTTTTGTTCATGATTCATCACTTCTAAAGTATGAGTTATGGAGAATTCACCTTTCAGTTTTCATACTTCCACTTCTTTGCTGTCTATGATAACGCTTGTAAGTCTAATATCAGAAGTAATTCATAAGGGATTAAAAGATGAAAATAAGCCTGAACGTCTCATTTACTCTTGATACATCTTAACATAGATCGTCAATATAAAACAAAATGCTAGATTACTCATCCAACAACAACAAACAACAACATACCCAGAAAAATCCCACAAGTGGGGTCTGGGGAAGATTACTCATCCAAGTGACCTAAAATTCCCAGTTAATGAATAGTATAACAATATAGAACTCTTATCACGATAGGATAGGACACATACTTCAATTAAGAGAAGAGGATACAGAACTCAAATTACTAAGAAGTAAGAACCAAAGAAAGAAGTTGATACAACCAAACACAGAGTGCTAGAACAGATACGTATAACAGGAAAAGGTCATTAGCATACATCAATCACATTCTTCTTCCTCCGTTTCCTCTTGTTGGACTTGCTTTTATTTGAATCTTTGCTGTTGAAGATCTCTAACTCGTCATCCTGCCATCATTACATGAAGAACCCTTTTATTTACTTTTGTAAGTGAAAATTTGTAAACAGACCTCTCTTTCAGATTAATGAGAATTTGTAAACTGTATGATGGTTTCCTATAATTAAAAAATGCTACCTTAAATGCTTCTTCAAAGGCCTGAGCCACCAATTCCTCTTCAGAGATAATTTTAAGATCTTCAATCCTACAAGAATCAATGACCAGAATCAGTTCAATCAGAGTATATTGTTCAGAATTTAAGAAATAATCCATACATAGGTCTTCTTACCGAAGTGAAATCCGAAGAGCCAATATCATAACTATTAAGTACTATCGTGGGTTTTTTTGGACAAGTACTACTGCTTATTTGGGTGACAGAGAACAGATGTGATTTAAAACATAATATCTTTAAATTACATTGCTAAATTAAAGTAAAAAAGAATAACTATCAGCTACAAAAAAAATGATCAGTTATCAGCTCTCTCAAATAACTTTAGACGAAAAAGAATTTACTAACAATGTGTTATTGATAAAGACAAACCATCCCATTAACTATTCTACACAAAGTAGAATCAATGAGACCATCCCCTCAGTCACAGTTATTTTTTACTATCTACTGTCTGAAGAACAAACTAGGCGCAGAATATTCTAAAACCCAAACTCTGAAAAGGAAAAAGAATCTGTACATGCAACAAACCCAATGACTCACAAACAGAGAGAAGATCTCGACAAAAGCTAGAGAAATCCCTCACAACTTTCCAGGAAATCCTGTTCCGGTTGTCAATCTCATAACCATGACATAGTCAACCAAAAAACTTGCAGCGTTGCATTTCAAACAAATGAACTAATCACCATGTGAAATTAATTTAAAGGATATGCACGAGAAAGTAAATGGAAGGTACATATGATACACATCAATTTTCTTTCCTTTTCTAGTATCAAAGAGGAGCACAGAGGAGGAAACACTTACGATATCTCATCGTCAAACATTTCCAGTGAATCAGTGGACAACTCTGCCTTGAGACGCTGCAAACCAAAATTAAGATCCTTAAAATGTTGACCATAAATCAAAGTTTCAGAAATGATAAAACGCAAATGGCCTTTTATCTTCTTTCTTTCACGTTTTATTTTTGTTTATTCAGACATACAAACTCCTGATACAAGTATGTGTTTCACATGACTATTCACACTTTGTTTGCAAGGTTGTTATGTATTGTTTCATAATGTATTGTATTGTATACTGTATTATTTTAAGGAATACAATATTTGGATACATTGTATCCATCATTACATAATGTCATATATCCATAATTTGAATAATAAACCTACAAGAAATTGTATGGGATGGGATGAAAAGGTATGTGTCAGGTAAACGACAAAATAGGATTATTAAATAATAATCTAAAACAAAATGAGAAGAAAATATTAAGGTCACAATGCGATAATACCAAATCAATTGTTACACAAAAATGGGTCTTTTCGTCGGATTTAAACATACCATATAACAGAATTTTAAGTAACACAACAACGACAACCATACACATCAAAACAACTATTGTATTTAGACTAACAATACAATCCAACACAACGCAACGGGTAACAACCATCCAAACAAGGTGTGATTCCATAAAAGGAACAAAATCTTCAAACAATGAGCGCCATTATAATGCAAGGAAGAAACAGCTTCATACCTCGAGTTCATTGAAGATGCTGACCTCAAAGTCAGCAACCTTAGTGAGTGGACCAACCATATCAGCAATGTAAATAGGCCCACCACGAGGCACAGAAACATAGTTTTCATCTGCTAAAGCCTCAGAGACCAACATCGAATAACTTATTGAGAAGACCGGGAATCTCAATTCATGTCTTTGTCAAGCGACTCAACCCTAAAGCCACTCACCAAAACTCAAAATTAAGAATCCTCCAAAGAATCCAAATTCAGTTCGAAGAAAGGAAGCTCAAACAGATATACACATATAAACATGCACAAAAAAGAAGAACAATTCGACCAATTAAAGGAAGCAGCAAAATGAGACAAAAGATGGAAGAGATGCCCTAATATAAAAATAAGGCACAATATAGAAATTTCACACTAAATTTGAAATAAAATTATAAGTTAGAAACTTTAATTTTTAATTTGTACAAATAGACACTCTAACTTATCAATTTTTGAACAATTAAATACTATTCGCTGACATGACACTGTGCATGTTTAACACGAAAATTAGATGTGTGGGTGGGGCATTTTTGAACATTGCAATAGTAAAAAAAAAAAAAAAAAGCATAATTTAACCTGTCAATCCGAAAAACAACTTTTTTGAAAGAAAATTCAAAATGAAAAATCGATTTAAACTTAATTGATTTAAGAAAACCAATTCTCGAAATTCGAAAGAAAACAGAGTCGCCACCTAATTTTAAGGATAATTAGAAAACCAATAAATATTTAAAAAGAACTAACAGAAAAATCTTTTTAAATCCAAAGACAAGGTTCAGGTTCACATTTCCACCTCAAGAAAATTTTACACACTTGAAATGGCCGCTAAATGCAGTTATCCGACAATTAGGAAGTTGACTAACTTTTAAAATTTTGATTGACTTTGAAAAAATGACTAGATTATAAATTGACTAATTTTGAAAGGAACGGCTGAATTTGAAAGAATTTAACTAAATTTGAAAAGATATGTTTGAAAGAAAATTGACAAACATGCTTAAGTTTGAAAGAAATTGGTTAAAATTGAATGATTTTACTAAACATAAAAAGATTGACTATGTTTGAAAGAAATTGATAAAACTTGACTAAATTAAAAAGAAATGACTAATTTTGCAAAAGTTGATTAAGTCTAAAATTAATTAACACTCTAAAACAAAAGTAAATTGTACGAATAATTTCAATATTTTAAGAAAATCATTAATAACAAAAATTAACATAATTGGAGGCAATGTTAGAAAAAAAATTAGATTAACAAATAACAATACAGATAATGTTAGGATTAGTAAAAAATAACAAATAATATTCAAAATACATAACAAATAGGAAATAGAAAACAAATTGGGCTTTGGCAGGCCCAATTCATTAACTTGTCCTAATTTTTAAGGGCCTGCCAAGCCCATCAGAATTTTCCCAACTGTTGCCCCTTGGGCTTGGCCCATTTTTGCCTGTGATATACACTCAGTGTATATTCGCTATACATCAGTGTATATACCCGAATAAATATTGAGAATCATCGAAGTGAAACGATTTTAAGTAAATCACTGAGTTTGATAGACCAAAACATCGACCATGCAAGATACCACATGATCTAAACTTTTATAATTACAAGCGACATACAGGCAAACGGTGTGATCAAGAAAACTATACAAACAAAGCAATCATCTTCAGAGGAAAATTCGACCAAACCCAATAGTAGACGATCTTGCAAACATGTGTGTTACAAACATTTTAGCTAAAGATAATTTCCAAACTAAACAGATGCAAAAGACCAAAGATCTGATTAAGAACAAACATGATAAGTTGTAAACTTAAAATCATGGATTAATGACTAATTTTGTTATTTATAACAAACCCAATTGCTACTTGCTGATACACACAACCATATGTTATTTAAGAGAAACGGGGAACTTATTAACAATGAGATATTCAAGAAGTTTAAGAAGGTGAGAATTATTTCAAGCCGTTTTGTAAAGTGAGGAGCATTGGCGGACTGAAAACAACAAAATCTTGACAACGTATGCTTATACTCAAACAGCGATACACTTAGACGGTACAAGACATATCAGAAACCATGGAAACAAAAATATCAATCCAAATATAGGAAGAAAGGAAAGTATTTGAGAAATTTAAGGTACTGTCCGAGAGGTAAGAAAACATATAGATGTTGGAAATGCCAAGAAATTGATCGTTACGCCAACAAATGTCCTCAGCACAACAAAGAGAAAGACAAAAAGTTAAAAATGATCTATTCTCTAGGCTACAAACCTATAGAAGAGGAATTCATTGAAGGAGAAATTATTGAGTCTGATACATATAGGAACACCACGTGTAAAATCAGAATACGATGTGTAAAGGTTTCGCCTGCGTGGACGAATGTGGCATCGCAGCATTGGACAGAAAAAAATATGTCAGCACGAGTGTAACTCACGCGCTTAGGCAACTTGGACGTTGTGTCTAATTGTTTAGGAATTGGAAAGTTGGAGTGCCTATTTGTGCAAGTTGAAAGTTTGAGTTTCAATTTATAATTTCGCTCCAAGTTTAAGATCAAATTTGTGTATTGTGCCTAAAAATAACTAGTCAGGGAATTAGTTAAACATAAGCTTCAAACGGAGGAAGTTTAAGTAGCAGTCCAAGAGCCAACACAAGACAACAAAAACAACAATTGGGAAAGACTATGATAATATATCTAGTCAGCTTCAACAACCAAGATGATTTCTTAATGTGATCGCACAAACTGTGTTATCTTTTCTTCACCGTCAAAAAGTGCATCATCCGGCCTATAGAAACTAAAGCTTGAATTCAATCACTAAACACTAAGTACATCGACAACAATGAAAGAAAAGAAAGTATTTTTCTTTTATATTAATAAATAAAATTACTTTTTTATGGGCAGAAGGGGAAAAAAAAAGAGGCACAACTAAAGATATAAAATGCAGAAATAAGCCTCCCTCAATAGTAGATGTGAGCAAATCAACCCAGAATCCAAAACCTTAAGAAAAATAAGTAATTCCTTATACAGTACCAAACATGAACCCCCACCCCACAATTCAACAGAAAATAATAAAAAGGATTAACTTTGTAGCATTTTAAAGTATTTGAACTTCAAAACTTTTGATAGAAACACACAAGCAATAAGATTCAACAAACCCCATCATACAAATCAATAGTACTTCAACTATAACAAATTTTTCAACCCAAAATTTCACAAAAAAGACTCATATCCCCACTTACTTTTTATATATATCTCTTCAACTAAACGACCCATACAAGCAAAATGCAAAAAACAATTAACCTAACATATAGCTCAAACATCCAATAGACCAAAAGGGGTTACACAGCTGAACCATTTACCCAAAATTTTGTACAAGAAAAATGGTAAAGGCAACAATTTTATCATTCTTTTCTCTCTTTTCCCCCTTTTATCTTACTCAGTTGTTAATTCAAGAATTGGGAGTCGGCCAACTAAAGGGGTTATTGCTGTTGTTGTGTTTTGGGGTTGGGGGTTGGGGGGGCAGAGAAGACGAGCTAATCTGGAAGTGAAAAACAAGGCGCGGCCAATACTCTAGAGGTCGCCCAGGCTAAGTAGAGAAGAAAAAACCAGATGTAAAAATATTTATGTAGTAGTATAATATTTTATTTAACTTTAGCCAAACTATATTGTATAGCCACATATAATTTTACTCATTTGTGACTAATTTTTTTATGTAAATAAAATATGAGCTATATTTATTATGATTAATTATTTTTATATATATTTAAAATTATTCCTACATAAATTCTCATACGCTATAGTACTATTTTTTTTGCACTAAGTTATTCTACTATATATTATTTCCTTAAATATTTCATAGAGATTGTTGTAATTAGATTTCTATCATGATCCAAAAATTGGGCGTGATGACACTCGCCTTAACCCACTAAGACAAGTCAGCCTACAATCCCACTATAACATTAAAATGCAGAATTATAATCAAAATAAAAGTTCACTTTAAGAAAATCCCCCAAAACGTGCACAAGCTTCTAATGTATTACAACAAATTCGAAAGAAAATACAAATATCAAATGATATTGTCTCTGGAATAGAATAAAATTATAAATAGGAGTAAGAAGTTAATTGGGATGGCAAACAACTACCTCTCACAATCTCCGCAGGAACTCTCGATCAAGGAAGAGTGGAGAGTATATCACGACGATCCGGGGTCACAACCTACAAAATTTATTGTAGCAAGAGGAGTGAGTACCAAACACACGGTACTCAGTAAGTGAACTACTAAACACAAAATTAAGTAATATAGAATACATGTACCCCCAGCACTCCAACCAAACCCTCGTAATTATATCCTGCATAAAATCATTCCAGCATAACAGTTCATATAGCATATAGTTCTATAACCACAACAACTATTATGTATCAATAACACCAGAGATCAAGTGCATTTATCACAAATTTCACAAGGCATTCACACATTTATAAATGATAATGGAATGTGATGTAATGCAATGTCACATAAGATGATGTATGTCTGTCCTAGTGATACACATATGTTGATCATAAACATACCTCAGTTAGAACTCATGGGGGCCACACATGGATCATGTATCTGTTGTGGCGTGCTACACGACCCTCGAATCATAATATCCATCGCGGTGTGCGATACGACCCTCGAATCATAGTACATGCACAATAATCATGTTCATGAAAATAAAATATGCAAGATACCCATACAAGTTCATACATCTCAAAATCAAGAATTGGTAGT
>JAOTQJ010000002.1:3071337-3082237 GCA_025642045.1 Solanum sejunctum | reverse complement strand
TAAAGTTGCTTTCACCATGTTCTCCTATAAATTCAAAGTGGTTAAATAGAGAAAGAGGACAAAAGAAAAAGAATAACGTCTACACATACATATATAGAATCCTTCATTTCTTTTTTGTAAAATATATTATCTCCTAGAATATATCCAAAAAAGAGTTTATAATGTAAATAGCAGTTTCCTTTTCCATCAATCTCGGATGGAATCAAAGATTGACTATTTTTTGGCTTTGGAGTATGATGGAATAAAGCAAAATGACTCTTTAAATTGTTTGCGCTTCTTTCATTTGTGAAGTAGCAGTTAGTCAATGCAACTTTCGACGCTCACTCATGGGTCATCTGGAAACAACCGCTTTATGTTTTTAAACATAGGGGTTAGGCTACGTACATTCGACCCCCCCTCATCCCGCAATGAGCGACAGCCTTTCATTGATGATGATTGATGACAGGGATATAGAAAACTCACAGGAGCTGAAGAGAGATAGGAATTTGCTGAAATCGTACCAAAACATTCATTTATCAACTGGCTGGTTGAAGATAAGAGACTACTTACAAAGGATAGAATGCATGTTGAGAGAATTATACCTGAAGATATAAAATGCAAGCTATGCAGCAAATTATACCTGAAGATATACAATGCAAGCTATGCAGCACTCCATAAACTGCGGAACACCGTGTTGCGGTGGTACAAGATGGTGGCAAATCCGAAATGATAATCGCTGGAGGGGAAGTCAATAGATTGTGTGGTCAGAGTTCTCGGTGTGAAATCATGACCAAGCAATTGGAGATCTGTGGTTGATGCTTTGCGTCAAAACAACTCACCGCTCATGAATTGCTTATGGATCAAAGGCATTTGGGGAGAGACACAAGCTTGGATTGGGATAACAGTGCAAAATAAAGGACCAGAGGAAACATTCATGAAGATAAAGAAGAAAAAGTGGGTGAGAGAGAGAAAAGCAATAGTTGCTGTTGCATATGAAGTTGTAGTCTACAACACATGGATAGAGAGGAATATGATGATCTTCAAAAAGGAAAGACATGAAGTTGATTTTGTTATACAACAAATCAAGAGCACAAATAGAAGCAGAGCACATATAGCACAAGGAACAAAGAATGGTATGGATGTAATCAGTTAATTCATAGAATAAGTAATTGATGAGTTAATGAGTTTGCTTAACGTGTTACCAGCCTGTTGGTAGCTAGAAGAATAACCAAAATTAATGTAAAAGCTTTGATTGGTATGGCAATAGTTCACCTTTATTGCTAAAAGAATTTTTTTTTTTTTGAGTCTTTTCTAAATATAACAATAACTATAAATATTGATTTTACAATTAAAAGTAACACGAAATATTATACAAGTAAAAAAATGATACTCAAATTGACATGTTCAATTATTTGAAGTCTTAATTTTATTTTTAAGCCCTTGCTACTAATTTGATAGTTTGTGTAATAATTGACTCTATTAAAAAAGTTTTCATAACTATACTCAACATAAGAGACTTATCATTTTAATTTGTATTATTATGTAACGTACAAAAATCTATATATTTTTAATCTTATCTTACAAAATATTACAAGAAACAGTAAACCTAATATAAAAGTCATAGAAAGCCTTTTCGTGAGAACAACCTTAATTTAGTGACTTGAGTTTATAAAAAATAGTTGAATAATTTTTTATGAGAAAAACCCTTAATTGAGTGAGAAAAATCATTTGTTGAGTGATTGTCTCATCAAAAAATATAAAATTTAATTGCTCAACTCAATTACACGAACACAAATTGTGGAAACAAAAAAAACAACTCAAAAACATATTAAGGAAATTATAGTGAAATCAAAACATGCCGATAAAGTTAGTTTGATGGAAAATAACTTTTTTCCTTTATATCAGTTTTTGAAATTAGAAAAAAATGAGAGGAAAAAATATATAAGAAATGACAATAAAAAAAGAGAAATCTACTACGAATTCACATACAGAATATTGAAAAAGTCGGAAAGAGAAATTTCGATTCGACTACGGTGTGAGCTCAGGACATTTTGTTTTAAATTTTTGTCTTAAATGCCTCCCTTTCAGGTTAGATGATTTTTTATTTTAAATCTGAGATAAATATAAAAAATACACTTAAACTTTCTTCTTTTTTTGAGTTTCATACCTAAACTATTGGGAGTGTAAATTTCACACTTAAACTATCACTTATTAATTTGAAAAACACATCCATTAGTTTAGGCATAAAACTTAAAAATAGAGGATAATTCAGGTATATTTCTGACACTTATCTCTTTAAATTTTTACTTCTATTTATTTAATGGAAAAAAATTAATTTACACCAAAATATTTTTAGCCATAACCTAATGGTTTGGCATTAATTTAGAAAGTTTTCTATCTTGTTTCTTTTAATTAAAACTTTTAATTTTATCAGGTATGAGTGCACATTTATTTTTATCTTGTTTCTTTTAATTAAAACTTTTAATTTAATTTTATCAGGTATGGTTCCACATTTTGTAACGACAGGTGATCAAATTTATGCAGATTTGGAGGATTTAAATAGAAGATCAAGAATCTCTGGATTAAAAACAAAACAAACCAACAACATAGAGAATATTGAAATATCAAAAGAGGATAGAAAGTAAATATTTCTATTACATATACTAAGTTTTATCTTTTTACGATATAACTTGTGAATTTTGAAATTAAAATTTTGGCTCACTCAACATAAGTTTAGTAGAATTTATATGGCAATATAAACTTACGTCAAGCAAAAAATTTATTTATTATTCGATGTTAGAATTTTTTTTTTTTTGGACTTAAATATAATACTCCCTCTTTCCATTTTACTAGTCACATTTTCGAGTTCTTGAGAATCGAATTGCATAAACTTTAAAAACATTTTAATATGAAAAAAATTAAAGTTCTCATATAATTATTAAATATTTAAATTTTAAAAATATAAAATATTAAGTTATTTTAATCTAATTTAGCTCTAAAATTAGTCAAATTGACAATCGAAAAATAAAATATGACAAGTAAAAAGGGAATGGTGGGAGTTTAACATATCATAGATAACAGACTTCCTTCACGTTACAATTTCATGAAACATGTGCACATATAGTTCATTTTTCCATCAATCTCGCATGGAGTCAAAGATTCACTATTTTTTAACTTTAGAATATGATAAAATAAAGCAAAATGACTCTTTAAATTGCTACGCTTCTTTCAATTGTTAAATAACAGTTAGTCAATGCAACTTTCGACGCTCATCACGGATCATCCGAAAATAATCGCGCTATGTTTTTAAACATAGGGGTCAGACTACATATATCCGACCTCCCCTTACCCCGCAATGAGCGAGAGCCTTTGATACATTGGGGTAATGTTGTTGTTGTATGTGCACATATAGTTCATGATAAAACTATGCAAGAACAAACATGTCAAAGAGAAAGGAGTTGCAACTCTCAACCATTCTCAGGTCTCAACCTCTCTTCATGATTTCAGCCTAAAGCTAGGGAAGTGTTTTTTTAAAAAAAAAAAAAAAAAGAAAGGCCAATTCAACACAAGAAAAAAAGGGTTTCCCCAACAATTGTGACACAATTGGTAACGGAGGAAAGATACAAAACTACACTGAGAAAATAACATGTGCATAGCTAGTGTACACTGCCAAAACTAGGACTGAGGCCATTTAACAGGCAAGTATCCATCTCGTCGTTTGGCATTTAGAGAATTCCTGTTAACAATTAACTGGCTAGATCTTAACTGTGATGTTCCGAGCTGTAAAAGTTCTCGATCAAAGGTAATTTCAATCTTCAATCAGATCAGCGTCCCTGTTACTTTGCGACTACGTCCGGCTCAAGTACCTACTGTGAATCAACAAATACCTGCAGCATGAGGCAGAATAAAATTATATGCACTTATTCCTCCATACTACAATGTAAAAACAAAGAGGCAAATGGAAACTGCGATACAAGATTATGATATAAGATGACATTCAACATTATTATACTTTCTCGAACATGTATACGAGGACAGATGAAATTTTTCTTCAGTCTTTTCCAGTTTATGGGCTCAGGCTCCTGAGCGTAATGAAACCACTCAGTACTATTCTGGGCTGCTGTTTTTGGAGAGCAAAAAAATGGATGAATAGCTAAGGAGACGCCCCATTGATCAATTTGAGTTTTGTACTTTGGTTTTTAGGAACACTAGTTGCCGGCAGACAAATGTTCTTGTCAATACCATGTGGCATGAGAATAGACAGTGGGGTCTGGATCTATATTGAAGTTAGGTCAACAATTAAACCAAAGAAAATGTGTGGAAAATCATGTGTTAGAAGGGTGCAACCACATTTGACGATAAGAAAAAGTGTAACAGGAAGGGAACGAAATTGAAAACAACCATAATCCTCCATGTCAACGGTTCTGTGAGCTGAACTCACCTCCAACTCCAGCAAAGAATCATATGTTTTCTTCTCACGCCTGTCGAACACTGTAATGCCTGTGATTTTCTGTACCCCATGTTTCACAGCAATCAGATTCTGCATGAGAAAGTGCATCAAAAATCATTTTATGATGCAAGGAATCAACTGACTGATCGAATGAACGACAAAAAAAAAAAATTATATCCAATAAAAGAAGTACGACAACTAGCTTTTTAGCTATCCATTTTATGAGATCAAATAGAAGATTATCCTCACCAACTCAAATTCTGAAGAGCTAAATGCTTCCACCTGTGCCAAATGCTGTACCCACAGAGATATTTAGAATTGACAAGAAAAAGATGCAGATGCAATCATATGCCCAACAACTGTAAAGATAAACAGCTAAGCTGAAATTAGACATAAAGAAGTTTAGAATAGACAAGGAAAAGACCCAAATGCAATCATATGCAACAACTGTAAATTGAAAGCAGCTAAGCTGAAATTAGACTCGTTGGCAAAGTAGAAACTTTGATAGAGAATTGAACTAGCACATTGAAGTGCACAACTAAAATTATGACACAGGCACAGTGCTGAATGAGAGTCCGACAACTTAGAAACAGAAAAAATGCATGCACAGAACAAGAACTTCAACAAAAGGAAAGGAATTTCATTAGATCGTCAAATGTGGGAAAAGACAAAGCTAATCACAGGATAGTGCAGAAGCCATTTCGGTGTCTCACCATTGTTAGAAGACCATTAACCATGACAGCTTTCTCATCAAGTGAGTCACTTTGTGACAGCCAAACTTCAAAAGGACCCAGCACCCTATCTGTCTGGTTTGCTAGATTCAGACGTACCTACAGAGGTGCCCACAAAGACACCCGGATTCATGACAGACCAATCACAAAACAGAACATGGAAAAGTAGCAAAAACAATTAAAATGAACAGCAATCCTCATCCGTTCCATAGAAAAAAGGATTCTCATAATAGTCCCAAATGAACTACTTTTAAGCAGCAGTCAACGCACTGTGCAAAGAATATGCACTAGTTTTTGTGGTTATATAAACCAGTCTTACCATGAAAGGTTTCTCCAGCATGATAACTGAGGGCACTTCCACTGCTCTAAAGTCAATGTCTTTATGAGCAATGGGCTGCAAGGTGAGGAAAAAATGCCTTAGGAGTGCATCAAAACTTCATTATTGGAAATCATTTTCACTTACACTTCCAAGAATTTGTTGTGTCTGAAGGCGTCCAGGTTCACCCAAATTTGTTCGCCAAGTAATTTGGAGCTTGCCCAAGACATTACTTCCCTCCGCCTTCGGCAGCGGAGAGCCATCTGATGATAACTTCAATTGGTAGAGGAAATTTTGAATCCCACCCCCAGATCTTAAGAGAATAGGGGGCTTAAATACATCACTGGCAGATCAAAATAGATCAAAAAAGATTAGTCAAGGGGAAAAAAGCGAATGCTAACACCAAATGTGGAACAAATCAAAAGTTTAAACCAAAATAAAGCTGCAACTGCCATTGCACAAGATAAATTATCTATTAGTTAACCTCATTGGCTGTTTGCTCCCTGAATGGAGATCAGCCCCTCTTAGTATTGTAGCATTCCAGTGCTGGGCTGGTTCAAAATCAACTTGGTCCATATAAAGATTAGATTTTGTATGATTCTCTATGCTAGCCTCCAAAAAGGTAGTTTCCTAGGATAAAAAAGAATTTAATGTCAGGAACAGGAAAAAGTATAAGAAAAGCTGAAGCTAATCCTGCTTCTGGTAAATGATTCTCAAGAGTCAAGACTATT
This sequence comes from Solanum sejunctum, assembly GCA_025642045.1. Taxonomy (NCBI): domain Eukaryota; kingdom Viridiplantae; phylum Streptophyta; class Magnoliopsida; order Solanales; family Solanaceae; genus Solanum; species Solanum sejunctum. Next base: position 3,076,030 of record JAOTQJ010000002.1, on the reverse strand, counting down.
TGTAATATTAAAATCAAATGCAATCTCACAATATCCTATTAACCATAAAAAGCAACCAGATGAGTTGAAATAACTGACACTCCGTAAAAGCAAATGATATTTACTGGTGGCAATATGTTCCAGATTTTGCAAAGTAGGAAGGCAGATGCAGTATGCTGAATGTTATCACGAATTGGCCTTAACCACACATTCCAACCAATGAAATTGAAATACTGAGTGCAAAAACTGACTTTTCCTGACCCATTCTCTTTAGAATCTCAACAGGCCAGTATGAATGCAAGATCATGTACTTACACTCAATGAGCTTGAATGAACCTACCTTAACAACGCGGACCTGCAGAAACAAACAAGCAGTTATTATCCTGAAAGGTATAAGCAGACTTACGAAATAATAAAGAAAGCAAATATGAAATATATTAAAACAGCAGAATAGTAAAACCCGCTTCTAATACATTTTAAGTAATGCGTATATGATCCTGTCACATTAATATTTCTACACCTTGCAAACAACTAAGTTTTTGGAATGTACCTTTGTTCTAACAGAAAGTGGATTCGCAACCATAAATTTGAAATATTGTGGAAGATATTTCCGCTCACCATCATTGTCACTATAAAGTGCAGTGCAGACCAGCCTAGAAAGTGAAGCAAGTGGACAAGTAAACTATCATATTGGTAGAAAGTAGTGCTATCAACATAAAATACCAATTTATGATGAATCTTACGTGTGCGCACCAAGTTCTTTCACATCATGCTCCACAATGAAGTCATATCTCCCTCCAGCACGTATTGATTCAACAGGTGATTTAGAAGTGTCCAAAAGAAGTATCCTCTGTCTCTCTGTTTGGATTTCTGCCTGCAGAAAATTAGCTATCACTTCTATAAAGCAATCTTACTTCTTGAGTCAAGGATTCCAGTTCAAAAGGTAAGAGCGTTTCTAACTGATACTAGTTAAAGCATGGCATATGAAAAATAAGAACCCAGTATTAACTTGACTCACAGGGATGCTTGAGGTCTTAATTCTCCAGACAGATTTTATCTAGCCTTTTAAACTCTCATGTTCACTTGATAATTACATATGAAAGCGCTGTATGCTAGACACAAGGTAGCAAAATGGTAGCATATCCACTAACGAACTGAAGCTTCATAAGCAATGCTTAAGAGACATTTCAGTGCTTGTACACTCAGACAGACTCAATTATGAGCATTGAGCTAATTCAGTTTCTTCAGTGTAAGATACACTTATAACATACTTTTCAAATATACAGAAATTTAACTAATGGATTTGGTAAGTAGCTTAATGTAGCTAAAATGATCAACACAAGAGCATAAAAGCCACATATACAAAATACAATAGCCTGTATCATCTATACACCTACTCCAGCAAGAATGTCCTCTATGTGTGCACATTTCTGAATATGCAAATGCGACTCTACGACCAGAAGATTGCGATGACATAGCTGGTCTCCATTTACTATTGTGCTCATGAAACTTTCTACACCAGAAACACACCCTTCTTGCAGATGATTCGCCAAGAAGAAGAAACTACTCCCATTTGGTTATATTTGTGTGTGTTTTAACAGTTGGTTACATTTGTGTGTTTTAACAGTTGGTTATACTTGTGTACTAAAATAAAAGGCATAATACATAAACATGTCATTTAACTTGGCTTCATCTAGTATTTATTCCCTACAACTTTAGGTGTGCACAAGTAGGCATGTAAATTGGTATTTAAAAGAATTGAATAGTAGACACGTGTAGCATAATACACATAGGATGCTAGGTATGATGTCAACTGACACATAGGACTACACGTAGGGTGCATGTGTCTACTTGTTCAACTCGATACAAGTTTTAGTGTCTACTTGTGCACGTCCAAATTTTTGGAGGGCATAAATGCTAGTTGAGGCCAAGTTAAAAGGTACGTTTATATATTATGTCAAACTAAAATGCTGTAAGTAACTCAAACAGAGTAAAAAAACTGAGAAAATACCCTTGTTTAATCAATTTTATTTTGTTCGATAGGGAAAAATAGGAAAGAAACCCCTTGTGCCCTGGTTTCCATGTAGAGCATCAAGATTTATTTAAGACTTGCAAAAGGGCAGGAATTAAGCCCTGTCACCTGACATATTTATGCCCACTGTTGAAATTGTAAGAATCTTGCTTGTCAACAGGTTGAACACATTCAAAGCATCTCTAGCACTAACTATGCCCACAGTAATCAGGTAATCAAGCAAATCACCTTGATGGTAACATCTCTAACTTCAAAATTGGAGCTGTTATTTATGCTTATATAACTGCAGAATGTCTCTCCTAAATATATCGCCCTGCAAGATCATAAATGGAACAAGGGAAAAGAGCAATAACTAAACAGAACTGATCCAGCATATAAGCAATGATTGCATGTAACTCATTATCACCTATTCGAATACATGTATATGGAAAATTGAAACAAAAATGTTAATAACATACACTCCATTTCAAAAACAATAACGGATATCATATTACAAACACTCAAACCATTAAATTTCATCGTAATAATAAAATGTCCACTTATAGAAACAGCACAAATAGTAGCAGTATAACTTACAACTTATAGATGTCCACAGTTATAAAATTAGAATGACAGTAATGCTCAAAAATCCAGCTACATGGTGCTGTTTTACCATGCGAATTGTTCAGTTTCTTCCGGAATAATTTTTCATTTTATTTCAAAAATTCAACTTGGAGCTATTCCTAATTCAGGAAATTGCTCAAAACCTGTTTTCCAACTCCATCTTCATAAATTTCAACTAAAGCTCTCTTATGCAAAAAGCAGTACAACCAAATGCATCGCAATCCTCAACTCCCAATTTTACAAATAAAATGAAAAATACAGCCAACCACTACTATGAGAAAGCAAATCGCATACTAACCCAAAGGACTGAGGGAGCAGGAGGAGACCAGGTAGTCCAAGTGAATCAGAAGGATGCTGAAGAAGGAACCTATTCCGGTAAGATAAATCCGATAGATCAACCGATGTGTTACTTCCGTCGCCGGCGCCGGTGGAGAAGTTGTCATCGAGGAGTCGAGGGAGATGAGAAGCGGCGACTGGATCATCAAATAGATCTTCACCGAACAAGAGGTCAGAAGGATCGAACCGGAGCGGAGTTTCGACGTGAAGCGACGGACGGCAGAGTCTCATGACCCGAAAGGCCAGAGAGTGTGGACCTTGCGTACTGCTCATCTTCATCGTCGCTTCGATTTTTCTGAAGAGAATTTTTGCTTTGATGGAGAAGAAGAAAGGGAAATGGTAGTATCAAATTAGCACAAAAAAGACGTATCAATTTTTTTTTTACTATAATTTAAAAATTACCTACTATATTTTATTATTATTTAATTAAAAAAATGTGAAAAAAGAAATTGTGATTAATTGTTTTCTTTAACCTAATTTTCGACTAGTATGGTATCTTGAATCTTGAATATAGTGTATTAGTAATATTGGTATTAGTTATATCAAATTATTTCTTATGTATTATTTGTTCAGTTTGATGTATTAAAAATAACATGCATTGTATAATTTCTAATATAAATTATTTTCTTAAAAAATATACTACTACACAAATATGGTGAAAATCGAAAAGCATGCAGAAAAGGTTTTGAGGGGCGATCGAGTCTTTTGTCATACTAATGTATATATTGAAATCATTTATATTACTAATACCATAAAATTTTTATATACCAGTTATACACACTTTAATTTCACCCAGAGTGTATTAGTTATATATAAATTAAAAATGTGTCCCAAATAAGACATTGCAACAATAACATACCCATTAAAATTCCACAAGTGAGGTCTGGGGAGGATAGAATGTACGCAAACCTTATTACTACCTCATAAAAATAGAGAAGTTGTTTTCTGAGGATGCTCATCTCAAAACTCATAAGCAGAAAGAACTAGATATGACAAAAAGGAAAGGGAACAGAGAGAACGACTAATAATGAATAGTTCATGACAGTATGTAAATATGATAAAACTAAAACATAATACGACAGATAATGAGAACACATGATTAAAAAACACACATCCTCCACTTAATCCTACTATAGCCCAAGGCCATGCATCCACCTAACTCTACTAATTAGCCTGTCACCCTAATTCACGACCTCCACTTCTTTCTATCTAAGGTCATGTCCTCAGTGAGATCAAGTTCCGTCATATCATGTCTAATCACCTCTCCCCAGTACTTTTTTAGTCTACCTCTATCCCTCCGTGTAGCTCCCAAAATCAATCTCTCTTACCTCCTAATAGGAGCATCGGTATTCCTTCTCTGCACATGTCCAAACCATCGCAGTCTCACTTCCCTCATCTTTTCAGCCACCAGGGCCACCTGTAGCTTCTCCCGAATGGTCTCATTTCTAACCTTATCACTCCTGGTGTATCCACACATCCATCTCAACATCCTTATCGCTGCGACATGTATCTTCTGAACATATGCATTTTTAATTCGTCAACACTCCACTCTATACAGCAATGATGGTCTAACCACCATTCTATAGAACTTATCTTTGAGTTTAGGTGGTATCTTCTTGTCACACAATACTCGAGAGGCAAGCCTCCATTTAGTCCATGCTGCCCCAATATGATGTGTGACATCATCGTCGATATCGCCACTACTCTGGATGATGGACCCCAGATACTTAAAGTTTTCCCTCT
>JAOTQJ010000002.1:3019778-3031504 GCA_025642045.1 Solanum sejunctum | reverse complement strand
TACCTCATATGATACCGATATGATATAAATATACCGACAAAGTATATAACGAATATATTTTCTACTAATTTAGAGTTTAATAATTTTTTTTATTTGTTTCTTATTTATTTTTTAAAATAAATTCTATATACCAATTAGGTATCAGCATACCATCAGAGTATCATAAAGGACTAAACTTATTCTTTATGATATCGTTATAATATATATACCGTCATAGTATATTTTATAATATTTATACTGATGTCAGCACGCAAAATAAAAAGAGATAAATAGGTAAAAAGGTAAATAGTTTGGGTAATGAGTCTATTGAAGGTAAATAATTTAGAGTGAATCTATTAAAAATAAATAATTTTAAATTAGATCTATTTTGTATGTATTTTTTTAAAAAAAGAAAATAATTTTAAGTAGTACAAATATTGGGCCACTTGACCTGGAAAAATTAATATTAGGAATTTGTTTGTTTGTGACAGTATGGACCAAAAAGGAGGCTTAGATTGCAGATCGAAATCTTTTTATTTTTAATTAGATATTTTAAATTTAAAATTAAAAGATAAAAATCTTTTAATATGAATTATTTTACCCTTTTAGTGTGCCTATCCAACACATTCAAGTGTTCAAATAAAATCATAAAACTACACAAAATCATAAATTGAGTCAAATTGGAAAAAATCATCATAATTTTGATTGAATTTGATAACATGATAAATTTTAAAAATTCAATCGACAACATTAGATTTGATTTGATAATACAAATTTTATTTTATTAAAATTTATGTTAAATCAAAATATGACAAATAAATTGAAATGGATAGAGTGCCAAAAGAGTTACTAGAAAAAGTTGTTTGAGGTTACTCAATTTGTTTTTAGGGAAAAGAGTCAAAATTGTCCCTAAATTATACAAAATAGATCACTTATATCCTCTATTACATTTTGAGATCAAAAATACCTCAATCATTATTCCAAGAGACCACAAATGCCCTTACACAGTTATCCTCGCCACATGACAGTCCACGTAGATATCCACGTGGCAATAAAAGGATTAAAATTACCCTCGAACTATTTGCATAACTCAAATATATCCTTCGACTATTTTTGAGATCAAAACTACCCTTGTCATCTATGTTTTGGATCACAAATACCCTTATTTTATAAAGAGAATAGTGAAAAAAGAAATATATATATATATATATTATTTAAGTAAATTTTATATACATAATTAATTTTTAATTTTTAAAATATATAGTTTGGATAGATCACATGAAAATTTTAATAGTGAAGTGTGTGTGTATGTGTGCGTGTATATATATATATATTGATGTAAGGTCATTTGTGGTCCAAAACATAGACGACAAGGGTAGTTTTGATCTCAAAATAGTCGAAGGGTATATTTAAGCTATTTCAAATAGTTTAGGGATAATTTTGATCCTTTTATTGACACATGAATATCTACGTGGATTGCCATGTTACAAGGATAACAGTGTAAGGGCATTTTGTGGTCCCTTAAAATAACGACAGAGATATTTTTTATCTCAAAATGTAACAGAGGACATAAATAATCTATTTCGCATAGTTGAGGACCAATTATGACCGTTTTCCCTTGTTTTTATTCATATTCAGCACTTGTATGCATGATTAGTAAAAGTTAGAATAGATTGATAACTACTTTGAAATAGGAATTTTCTACTTGATTATTTTGCTTGACATAGTAAGTTATAATAGAAGATTCTATGGAAAATAGTGCAATGTCTATCATATTTGAATTTTCTTTAATGTAATTTTTCTTAAAACATTTCCCCCTTCTAATTTTGTGTCTAAAAAAATAAAACAAACTTGACTACTTAATTATAACAAGATTTAACTTTGTTTGTATGAGCTTTGCTTACATTGTTGATGACAGTCAACGTCAAACTTGTCAATAATGTATGCTCATATTTTTGAGTTGAGAATAAATGAGCATTAGTGATTTCATTGCTGTTTAGACTTTTGTCTATCTCACTGGAGTTTGTTCGGTTGGGAGTAAGTTATTTTGGAATAAATTTTCTCATCATTAAGGTATAAATGATGGGAGATAAATCATCTCATGACTACCTAATACCTTCAACCAAACACTTCAATCTTGAAAAACTAAGACTTTGTGTATTATTTGTTTTTTTCTTTTAATAACAAGTGGAACCCGCAACCCCTATTCTTCGGGTGTGCACAGAATAAATCTCTGCCCCTATGCAATAGTTCGCAAACTACATAAGAGAGGTAACCTGCACTAGGCAGGTCCGTTGCAACGAGCTCAAACCCAGAAGGCAAACCCCTTACTTTCGCTGGCACGAGGTTCCGTCTCAAGCCCAAACTACTGAGAGTCTTGTAAAATTAAAGACATTGCTACATCGCAATCCTAAATAAGTCAACCAACCAAATAGTTAAAAGAGTGAAGAATTTTTCTGAAGGAATCTGATTACTAACAGTTACCAAAAGATTACAACTTCCAGTCTACCTAATGTAAATGTACATATTTCTGGCAGTTAGACGTAGAGAAAAAACATAACATCGATAAAATGATGTATGGATTTCTCAGCTAGGCAGACTATACATGTTAGTAATAGACACTGTTACTTAAATTTAACGTTGAACCCCTTCGAGTTGGCTCTTCTGAGAGAACCTCTAAGGCTTTGTTCATCCTTGTCCATTGACACAGGGGAATCAGGATTAGATGAAGCAGCATTCCAAGAACTAAGATTGGAAGATGGACATTTCAGAATCCCTTTCAAGTGTTTTTTCCGTAGACAAACAGATTCTTTGTTCGAATCCTCATCTGGAGTAGCCTCTTTAGCTTTGGCAGATTCATGATTCCCATCATCATTTGGAGTATCCTCTTTAGATTTGTCATGTATAGAACAATCACCTAACTTATCCTCAGTAACTTTCGCGGGAACAAAGGCATCACTGTAATCCACTTCACCACCTCTTACGTGTGGGGAAACATATTCTAAGTTAACCTCTGTGACCTTGGGGTGAATTAAGTCGTAATTAACAGCAGCTTCTTCATGGTTGGGTGCAGCATGAACTATGTTGGTGACAAGGAAATCGTCATCATTTGTTGTCTGAACAAGATTATCCGTACATCTTGTTTGCACAGATCGAACCTTGTCCCCTTTTTTGGCTTTAGGCAATTTGAACCATCCTTCTAAAGGCAGAGACAAATTCTTTAGGAATGAGGACTTCTTTGGAGCTTCTGACAATTTTTTGTCCTTCGTGGTGAAAAATGTTATGGCGATCACGCTGGATATGAAAAGCTGACAGATTGCACATTTGATCTGTTCATGTCTCTCGAAAGACGAAGCCTGGGTAAGGCCAATCATTTTCTTGATCCCAAGAACTTTGCGCGCCAAATCTCCTAGCTCATATCTCTTGTATTTTGAGTCATTGAAAAACTTGGCAGCCAGGTAGCCTATGTCAACCTTATCTTTAGTCAAGCCTAGCTCTTCAAATGGGAACATATCTTTCTTTTCCGGTATTGCAAAACCAATGAAACGAATCCTCTTGTCTGTAAGAAATTTGAGGAATGGATCAGGTAGTTGTTCCCCGGAATGAAACCTGAGGATCAGACAACCTACTCCAAAACACAAGAGGACCAAGATTATTTTGGGATCACGAGGGTGTCGCATGACATCAATGCCAACAACAGGTGATTGTGCCCAAGTCTTACCTTCTGGGAAAAGAATATCAGCTGTAAATAAAGATTCAAACTCTTTCGCCTTAAAGGTTATACCTTCTAGTTTAACCTCAAATCTATTGGTTTTCAAATACACGATTCCTGCCATCTCTTTGATCGGACGAATGAAATGACTCTAAAATACTGCTGGCATGAGCTGATGGGAACAACAATAGCAATAATCAAGATGAAGCTCACAATGGATGCAGGAAAAAGGAAAATTTCTTTAAACCATGATGAAAATTTGCGCAAATATTGCAACGGAATGAGTGACGAAAACTAGCAAGATGGAAAAACAAATTGTGCGTCAATGGTATCCTAAATCATAAATAGAAAGGGAGAAAAATGAGGGAAACTAGTGGTTCTTGAAAAAACAAACATGTTAACATGGATGGTTCTGGGCCAAAGTTGTTACATTTGAGAGGTTTATGTTTGTCAGTTTTGGAGACTTCACATCCACATAAATTAGAAATTTCATCATGGTAATTATCTCAAAATTTAAGGATTTTCAGATGCATCCCCTCCTCTAGAAAAAGGAGATAAATAAACCAGACTTTCTTCAAGGACCTTTTTCCAAGTGTTTCACATCCAGAAGTGCAAAGATTAGTCATTTATCGCCACCACCACAACATAACCATAGTAATTCCACGAGTGATGGCTGGGGAACGTGAAGTGTATGCAGACCTTATTCCTACTTTGGGAGGTAAAGCAGTTGTTTCTAGTAGATGCTCAGCTCAAGGAAAAGCCTATCAAAATAGATACTATAGAAAGTATAACAAAGCAAAGTAAGGGAAGGAAAAAGAAGAAAGAACCAACTACAAAAAATAGTGCAATAGCCAAAGTACGAAAGGGATAGTACATGGTAACGGAAATAGAAGGACTAGAAACTAAAGGCAAAATACTATGATTACTATGAAGGAAGGATAAGCGACAACGCTAAGCTACCTACTACTATACTACACCACAAATACATGATAATGTTTTAATGAACTTTAAAGCACAAGAACATAAATAGTAGAGAAAAAAATAAAATTCCACTTACCTCAGAAGAAAATCACTATGTTCAAGCAAGAACTATTTGAGCATAAAAAGTTATAAATGCATACACAGATAGAGAGCTACAATATGCACCAGAAAGAGAATAACATGAACAAAGTGATACAGACATTTCATTAAAACAGACTTGATACACATTCAGAATCGAGAAAATTCTGAATCAAAACACAAAAGGTTCAAACCCCAAAACAACTTCCACCACTATATACTAAACCCACAACTACCAACAACCAGATAATCCATTTTAAGCCCTTTCACCTCTAATCCTCCTAGCAAGCTGAATATCTTTCGGCATAATAGTAACCCTCTTAGCATGAATCGCACAAAGGTTGGTATCCTCAAATAAACCAACAAGATACGCTTCAGCTGCTTCCTGCAGCGCAGCAACAGCAGAGCTCTGGAAACGGAGATCAGTCTTGAAATCCTGAGCTATCTCACGAACCAAACGCTGGAACGGAAGCTTCCTGATGAGAAGTTCAGTTGATTTCTGATACTTTCGGATTTCTCTGAGTGCCACGGTTCCCGGCCTGAATCTGTGTGGCTTCTTCACTCCTCCGGTAGCCGGAGCAGATTTCCGAGCAGCTTTTGTTGCCAATTGCTTCCTTGGGGCTTTGCCTCCAGTCGATTTACGAGCAGTTTGCTTAGTACGAGCCATTGATAATCTTGAATTTTGAAGGGTTTAAGGGTTTAAGCTTTGAGATTTTGGTGAAAAATTTTCGGGATTAATGGGGAGTATTTATAGAGGAGAGACTTTGAAATTTTGGTTTAATCGTAACCGTTGATTTGTTGACGCGGATCGATGACGTGGAAAATAAGGAGGTAATCCTGAGCGTTGGGTTTGAAAGAGTTCATTGTGAAATTAACGGTTCAGATTATTTGAGTTGCGGATCGATGACGTGGGAGGTGTATTGTGCTTCTTTGTTTATAGTTTGAAATGATTAGAGGTGTTTGATTTAATCGAACGGTTCAGATTGATATAAGAAGGGATTTATGGATGATGGCGTGGAAGGCATTATAAAGAACAATCTGGACATAAATAATTTCTTTTCTTTTTTCTCCAAAAAAAAATTGTTTTTGGTTGGTTTTACAAACAATTTTAAGTTATTTTTTTTCATACATCAAATTTTAGTTTCTTTTCAAGTAAAATGGATGATCAAACATCATTTCATACATCATCCATCGTAACGAAGTCATCTTCAGTAATGACCATCATTCATCAATTAGCACGTTCAATAATCGTGATCACTAGTCATTATTTATAATTATTATTGTCAATCATTTTTAGAAAATAATTAATAATTATTATCGATAATCATTATTTGTCATTATTACTATATATATTGTCAATTATAACTATCAATCACCATCATCATTAGCTATCACTATCATCGACCATAATTATTAATCGTCCTCGTGCCCCAGTATGCAAGGCTTATGAAGACGTATACTTCTTTTGAAATAAAAATAACTGTCAACAATGGATATCTCATTCTCACATTAATGAAAAACATAGCAGAATGCGATATTTATTAATTGTAAGTGAAAAATGAATAACATGCAATGTGAAATAATATGTCAATAGTATTAAAATATATAAAATCATTCATTATATGTTAAATTTGTGAATGACCATTCTTTTTGATAAGGAGATATTGTTTCAAAAATTAGAATTAATAACATAAGCTACATTAAATGAAGAAAATACAGAGAATAAATGGAAAATAAAAAAATATGAATAATTACTTGGAATCACAAAAAAGTAAAAATTGAGAAATGTGATTAAATGAAGAAAATAGATGTAAAATAAAAAAATGTGAATAATTACTTAGACTCACAAAAAGTAAAATTTGAGAAATGTGAATAAAGAAAATTTTTAAAAATAATATTTAAAAAAACACATTTATAACACTATACCTAAATCCAATATCATGAATAAAGTAGATGTTAAGGTAGTATATTATTATGAGACTATACAAAATAATATATAGTATTTTTTATTTTAGAAATTATTTTATTTCTTTTTTTTACAAAACCATATTTAAATTCCGTGTCACTGACGCAATTTACGTACAAAAATACAAAATACAAAATAAAAATGTACTTACTACACTACATTGCAATTAGCGTATAAAACATAAGTCTATAATTCCATTTAACAATCTAATTCTCCTTTAATAACAATAACACCATTTATATATGCAGAGTTAGTAAATGACTCATTCTTTCTAGGAGTGTTCACGGATCAGTTTGAGTTAGTTATTGATCAAAATCAAAACCAAATTATCTTAATTCGTGTTTTAATTTCTCAAAATCAAACCAACCCAATTATAATATATATTTATTGGTTTGGTTGCTGTCAGTTTTGGTTTGATTATTAACCATACACAAAAATAAAAATAATGATACATTTAAAATAGAGAAAAAGTGATAACAATTCATTCGAAATGAAAAATAGTTAAAACAATTGATATTATAGAATTTTCAATCAATAAATTTAATGTGAAAAAAATTTCAAAATTCACCATTTTGTCTTAGAAGAAAGAGCTTGTGACATTTCTAGTCCTATCAAGAATTGTCATAGACATTCATATACATGAAATTAATGAGATAAATGTTCTCGTTTTGAGCATTTATGCTTTCAGAAGTAGATTAGAAAATTAAATTTATTTTTATAAATAATATATTATGTATGTATAATTATAAAATATATGAATATAATTTGTCGGTTCGGTTTGTTTATTTCTTTGATTTTTTCAAATAAAATACTATCGACTTTTAAAAAACTAAAACCAAATCGAACCAAACCAAAATCAAAATGAAATCGATTTATTTAATCGGTTTAATTCGATTTTATCTAAACTATGAACACCCCTAATTCTTTCTAATAAAATAGTTATGTTAATAAAAAATATAAAATATCACTTGAAATCACAAGAAACAAAAGTTGAGAAATGAAAAAAATAAAATAAAAGATAAAAAAAAATTATGTGTATAATGCGATATGTAAATCGGATATGTTATACGTTTTATTCCTTTTGTGGATGCATTTTCTCCCTTTCTTCTTTACTCATCAAAGGATTATTTTATTAGGAGATTATAAAGAATAATATATAGTATGTTTTTTAATTTTAGGAATGAATTTATTTATTTATTTTAAAAAAGAGAGAAGAATAAACAATTGGAGGTAAACTGGTCAAAATAATCGATGTTGATTTTCATGGTTTCAGCTCTTTTACTTATTGATTTATCTTTGTTTTTCTATTTTATATCGCTTACTACTCTCCTCCTAACATATAGCTGAATTCAATAGTTTTTTATACAATTCAATTATATCAATTGTATTCATGATACAATATATATACAATCTCTCTCTCCTAGATTTTGCTCGTCTTTTTTCTCCCTTCTCTTATACCTCTCTCTTAATAACTATGAATCATAATTAAGTAATAGTTGATTAAGCCTAAACTATAATCTTCTAAATCTTCAATTGATATTGCACATAAACCAAACATTGCACTTTATTGATTTGTTACAATAAATTATTTCCATCACATCAAATTCAATGGATCACAAACAAGAAGTCCATAATACCCCAACAATTAACCAAAGAAAGCTACACAAAGATTTTCAATAATGTAAAACCACAACATGGCATTCAATTATTAGATCACGAGTAGTGGCATTGTACCAATAAGTTCTTGCCGTGACAGTACCCCGTGCTAGCCGGAAAACACCCGATCCACCGACCACCGACAACTCACGATACTCATGAGACACTTTGTTGTGCCCGAGGACACTGAGCGTGCTACCATTATACTTGCCTTCAGTGAACACAAAGTTGAAAGTCATAAGTAGTTCCCTATCTTCAAATGAGGTGAAACCATACGTCCCTTGAACTCGACCAATTATCTATTAAAAATATAATTGAGTAAATAAAAGTATTTTTTTTTATGATAGTCACAAATGATAACATGGTATGAGGATACGGAAATATTTTGATTTGAATCTCACTGCCATTTGTTATGAAAAAAGAACGTTCATGTGCTTGACCAAATCAGATTATTCTACCCTCTTACCATGATTCAAAGTATACCCCTAAACGAATGAAAGCGTTCAAATATACTTCTACAACAACAACAACAACATACTCAGTGCAATCTCACAAGTGGGGTATGGAGAGAATAGAACGTACGCAAACCTTACTATGAGCTAGAAGGTTACTAAAATAACTTTAGATTTTTAAATGAGATGATCACAAACTTCAATATTTACCTCGGAATTGATACTTGGACCAATAGTCATTGGGTTGTCCATCATCCTCACTAAGCCAAAAGATGTGGGAGACAAAGAGGTAATATTGGCTTGGGCTATTTGAATTGCTGTTGGATTCTTCCCACTCACAATGTCATGAAAATAAAAGTGAAATTTGGTCATTTTTTCCTTTGCATGTGATAACTTATCGAACCATTCTTCAACTCCTTTTGGACTTAAATTGAGACCATGACTTGATGGCAAATTAGCAATTGCAATTAACAAGCAAATCAACAACAAAACTTTCTTCATATTTTCTCCTTGTTTTTTCTCTTGTTTATATGCATATGAAACTAGGCATGTATATATATTTGCATAGATACAGTTTTAAGTTGACTTGGAAAAAAAAGGTGAAATTTGAGTTGACCTTGGGAAACTCATAAACAGCTAAATGTTGACTAAATAAAAAAAAATTGAATCTTAAGAACCAGTTAATCAACTTAACTTCCATATAATATGCAACTAGAAGGGCTCCCAAAGGCTTGTAATTGTGAGTTGTGACAATTAATTCCTAAATGAGTGGGTTAATAATCAATATATTTATATATTTTCAGTTTTATTTTTTAAAATAAAAGTCAGTTCGGAAATTTGAAACTGGGTATCAACTAGTCAAGCTTAGTTTTCAAATGAAAGTCGAAAGTTTCGGCTATTTGAAGGTAGACTTGATCGATTCTCAACCTTAGACTCGAAGTTAGAAACTTTGGACTTAGAAGTTAGATCTCAAGCTTGATTCTGCGAAAGTTAAATTTTAAATAATGCAAAAAATTTGATTATGTCTAAATATCATAATAAACAGAGACTTTATATTTAAAGGCAGTTCGGTGCCCTAAAGTTCCCCTTTATGTGCAGAGTTCGGGAAAAGGCTCAATCACAAGGCCTTACCTTGCATTTCTACTCGAGCCCTTCGAGACTTGAACATGTGATTTCATGGTTACATGACAGTAACTTTATTATTTACTCCATGACTCTCTCTTTAAAAAATAAAAAAGGGTCAAAATTACCCTCAAATTATTCGAATTAGCTCACATTTATCTTTTGTTTATTTTTGGGATCAAATCTACCCTTGTTGTTTATGTTTTAGATCCACAAATGTTGTTATAACGTTATCTTTGTCATTGAAACGGACATGGCAGTCTACCTAGACACTCCAACATAGCAAAAATTTATTTCCTATTAATCATCTTGTTCTTCCTTGTTGAGTCCCCTGAGGAAAAAAAAATACCAAAAATAGTACTTCTATTATTCTTGTTTGAGTTGTTCTCCGAACTTTAAAACTCCAATTTCAAAGTTTATAAACTATATAGTTCAAATTATATTAAATTGAAAAATTATATTAGTCCAAGTGAATATTATTGACTAATATAATTGTGTTAATTAAGTCCACTAAGATATGAATTTAATTAAAAGCCAAATTCATTTATTTGGACCACAAAAGATGACTCACTTTATTGGTCCCAATATCGCTTCATCCAAGAGGTCCACTTGATGTCACGTGTCAAATGAGGTGGCACATCAAGTCAAAAAAGAAGCCAATAAGATCATACCATGTGTCAAAATGACAAGTTCATTTTATTAAAACTCAATATGTCACATCACTTAAATCTGATTGACCGAGAGAAAGCCTGAGTCCATCATGACTCCTCTATTCTATAACTACTATATATAGAGATCCTCATAATTCAATATGAACAGCAAGAATTCTAACAAGAAGCCAGAAAGAGATCATGGATCAATGGCGCAGATTTCTCTACAAGCAACAAGAAATCAAGCATTCAAGCTCAAGAATGCATCAAGATCGAGACCACTGGATTCAACAACAAGCCTAACAACCCCTTGGATTCAAGTACAAGTCGATATCAAGTTTAAGAACAAATCCATATCAAGTTCAAGTTCAAGTTTATCAAATCATTTAATCAAGATCAAGACCACCTAATTCAAGATTAAGCCTCAAAGCCCTTGAATTCAAGTACAAGTCAAGATCAAATCTATCAAATCTTACAAGATTTAAGATCAAGCTCAAGAGTCCTTGAATTTATATTTGAAAAGGTAAAGCAGATGATTCATAAAAATT
Source organism: Solanum sejunctum (assembly GCA_025642045.1). Classification (NCBI taxonomy): domain Eukaryota; kingdom Viridiplantae; phylum Streptophyta; class Magnoliopsida; order Solanales; family Solanaceae; genus Solanum; species Solanum sejunctum. The sequence continues at coordinate 3,020,360 of JAOTQJ010000002.1, read as the reverse complement.
ATAGAACTCACTCCTTGAAATAAAATACAACGATTATTGCAATATTTTTCTTTCCTTGAATAATATTTTCTCGACATAAATTTTATTGTCATACAAATTCTGGTACGCCTAGTGAGTCACGACCCAAAAATGGGCGTGATGACACTTGCTCAACCTTGTCAGAACAAGTCAACCTTAACCCAAAGGGATAATAAATATAGCGCGTGGAAGTAATTAAATAGAGTAGATAACTAAAAACTGAAAATTTTCATAAACTTAAATTCCACTCAAGGATTGGTTGTTACATGTACAAGCCACTAGCAATACAGAAAAATCAAAGAAATACAAGTTCAAACTATTCTTCTTCTCGAATAGAACAAGCATAGAAGAAATAGGAACAAAAGAGTCAGACAGATGACAACAACTATCTCTCTACGTCTCTTGGGAAGTCTCAGATGATCGAGGAAAAATATTATTCACTGTCTGTGTTCACAACCTACACAAATGTAGAAACAAAGGATGAGTACCAAATACAACGCGGTACCCCACAAGTCAACTAACAAAACAAAGTAAGTCTAATAGAATACACAAACTCCCTTTGTC
>JAOTQJ010000002.1:2998575-3010747 GCA_025642045.1 Solanum sejunctum | reverse complement strand
ACAAAGAAAATAATATATATTATTTAAAAATAATATAAAAATGTTATGCAATAATAATAATTAATAATTTTAAATATTTAAAGACCAAATAAAATATTTAATTAATTATTCAATTTCGATATTATATAAATTAAAACATAACGAGTACTAACATATATGCCCCTCCTCTCCCCCCACGGCCCCTCACCCCACAACTACCCTCATGCTTTTGCCGCGTAGTCATGAAAAATGTCATCAAAAATTGCTTTTTTTTCTTTCTTTAGGTATTTTGATAGTAGCCACTGACCAGTCTTCTTCTACTATACTACTCCTCTCTAAGTTCAATATTCCAAGAAAGCAAAATCCCAATTCTTCTCTCTATACAAGGAGAGGACTAAGCTGCATTCGCTCTATATTTACTTGCATTTTGGTCGGTGGGTTCTTTTATCTCCACCGACGAACCGCTAACTAGTAGTGTAACCCCTTTTACTTTTTGTTTGGAATGTGATTCACTGATTTTGACGATTTGGGTGTCTTTTTTCCCCCCATTTTATTCTGCTTTATGTTTATATATTCAGAGATTCCAGTAGAATCTGATGCTCCAATTGGTTCTGATTCCGTAATTAAGGGGTTTCAAGTTGTTGTTTCCACCTAGAGATCGAGTAGGATCGAGTTTTATTGGTTGTTTTGAGGTCTTACTTGGGTAAATCTTTCATTACTGATTTTGGGTTTCTTTGGGATTTGATTCTGATGGTGGGTTTGATTTGGATTTGACAAGAAATTAATGTTTGAATTTTAGTGCTGAGTTAGATTATGACTTGGGGTTTTGTTGTTTGAGGTATTTGTTTGTTGCATATGGCTTAGGTGTTGTTTTGGGTATGTATTTCAAGAGAAATTGAAAAAGAAAATGGGGTGTTTAGAGCTAAGTACATTTACTTGTTGGTTTTTGCAGGTGAGGAGTTGAGGGTATTCTTCTGTTTGATTGGATGAGGAAGGTTTCGAAGAGGGGTGCATGTAAGTCTGCATCGCATCAGCTCTTCAAGGACAGGGCGAAAAATCGTGTCGATGATCTGCAGGGTGTGTTAACTAATCTACAATCTGCAAGGAAGGAAAGCCGAACTTATGATGTTGGGTTGCTTGAAGAGCAAGTCCACCAGATGTTGCGTGAATGGAAATCTGAGCTCAATGAGCCGTCCCCGGCTTCTTCTTTGCAGGCAAGAACAAACAATTTACGTCCCTTTTAACTTAGGATGCTTTGCGAAGGAAAAAAAAATACATGTAGATGTGTCTTCTTGTATGTAAGCCTGTGGTGTTGTGTCTTGAAGCATGTTTGAGAACATGAGTATAGAAAGTGATCAGTCTCACTATTTTAGTCGAAAGACAGTATGTATGAATATTGTAGGCTGTGTGAATTTATGTTTCCTATATCCTTTGTGTTGGTTTCATTTATTGAACGTGATATTGGTATAAGTAGGTTTTAGTCTTCCAAGTATGGGTGGCGTTGAGGTATACAATTATGTGTTTTACACTGTGGCTGCCTTTGCAGGGAGGAAGCCATTTTTCGTCATCAGTAGATATATATAGACTGCTATTGGGTGAGGAGGAAGATGATGCCACCAGCGGATTAGCTGCACCTAAGCCTGAGCCTGATGCTCAAAAAGTCAGCATTATTGGATTTCAAGAGGTATGCATTTCACATGTAATTTCATCTTCTGCAATTGCTACTCTTTTGATTGGTATGATCTTGTGACAGAGTGATCCTTCTGTAGATTAGTTTGATTATGACTGGATTGATGTTTGATGTTTAGACCTGGTGATTACAAGGATGTTGCTGCCTCTCATTGGAAAACCTCTCACAATTGATAAACTTTTATGTCTTAAATGAATGGGAAGATTATTTCTAGTCCACGTTGATCAATATCAATAAGAATAGCAGTTTATTTCTAGTCCACATTGATCAATATCAATAAGAATAGCAGTTGTATAGGTTCCTTGGTTCTTGGATGCTTCTCCAGATTGTTATATTCCCTTAGAATTATTTTTGGTTTGTAAACTAATACCCCCGTTTATTCCAATTTACTTAACCCATTTTCCAATCAGAAAAGTTCTCTTTCTTCAAGAATGCAAAAGCTGGTAACGGGTAATGTTGACATGACAATTTAGTAAGTGGCCCAACTTTTAATATGAATTCAACTACACCATTTCAAACTTTAGATGACACTTCTTTTAATTTTTAGGTTATGATATTCCAAGTTGGTTGACACTCTTCTGCTAATAATGTTATTTTTACCTTTTCAACTAATCAATTTTTAGCTTCATCGTAATGGTTTCTCTATCAGGTAGCTATAACATAAGTATTTTCTTCCACCACTACTAATGCTTGAGGAAGTCAAATTTGACATCTTGTTAATGTCCGATCAAACAAGATAAAAAAGACCGAGTGTCATTTAAATTAATTTTAAATGAGTGCTATGTACCCTTGGATGGTCTAATTTCGTTTGAGTTTCATGTCTATCATGACTGCTATCTTCCTTGAAGTTCTCTTACTTAATGCTTTACTTGGCCCAATCTTTTGTGATCTTCTTCCTTAACCATTATCCTACAGCAGGTTTCTTATTTATGTAAATAGCCTCCTGACACCCTTCTTCATATAGTTCTTGTATATCTCCGTTGGCTTCTTGCAATCTTTTGTTTTTCAGCTGGTGTAGCATGCCCAGTAAAGTGATCAATTAATTCTTACCTGTAAAGCAATTTGATTGCTGTAGGGTTACAATGTAACTCAGGTGCTGCAGCAGCAAGGTTTCCAGTTGGCTGATCAATGCAAAGGCTTGCCTTTAATGGTTAATAATGCAGGAGCTAACGTAAACAGTCTTGGGATTGCAACACAATTGGATTACCATTCCTTTGATTTGCATCAAGAATACGAGCAGCAGTGCTTACCTGGATTTGATGCTCTAAATCTTTGCCTAGAGGATGCTATGCCTCCTATTCATGTAAGTCCTCCACCCTCTGCTTTCCTGGGGCCAAAATGTGCACTTTGGGACTGTCCTCGACCTGCAATGGGGTCAGACTGGTGTCAGAAGTCTCAAGATTACTGCAGTGACTATCATGCTTCTCTTGCACCTAATGAAGGCTATCCTGGGAGGCCTCCAGTTGTTCGGCCAATGGGTATTGGCTTAAAGGATAATTTGCTTTTTCAAGCTCTAAGTGCAAAAGCACTTGGAAAAGAGGTTGGTGTTCCTGAGTGTGAGGGCGCTGCCACGGCTAAGTCCCCCTGGAATGCACCTGGTGAGAGTGCTGTGGCATATCTTATTTTTGGTTGCTGAGATTTTTTGTGTTATAGTTTTGCAAAATCTGATATGCACTGGTTTGTTTATGCTTTTGCAGAGCTATTTGATCTTAACGTTGTTGAAGGTGAAATAATTAGGGAGTGGCTTTTCTTTGATAAGCCTCGAAGAGCATTTGAAAGTGGAAACAGGAAGCAGAGGTCATTACCAGATTATAATGGACGGGGTTGGCATGAGTCAAGGAAGCAAATGATGAATGAATTTGGAGGGCTGAAGAGATCCTACTACATGGATCCACAACCGATGAAAAATCTAGAATGGCATCTTTACGAGTATGAGATCAACAAGTATGATGCATGTGCCTTGTACAGATTGGAACTGAAACTTGTTGATGGGAAGAAGATTCACAAAGGGAAGATAACCAATGTATCAGTTGCTGATCTGCAAAAGCAAATGGGAAGACTTACTGCTGAATTTCCTTTGGACAACAAGCGAACTGTGAAGGGCAGAGCGAAGGCCAATTTGAAGAATGTGGGAAACATTCATGCTGCCCCTGTTCCAATTGTTCCAACTTGTGAAGGATTTGATTATGGGAATACCGATCCTTATGACTATCTCGTGGACGATCTGGATGGCTACTTCATAACGTAGTTATATACACTTGATGATGCTCTTTTCAAACAAGAGGCTTTTTTGCTTTTGTATTATACACCAGTTTCATCTTGAGACTTTAACATCCGGTGGTAGAAGTGTTACCCTGGTTCTGTTTATTTGTCAGTCGGGGTCAACCAACCAGATGCCTCCCCTCTCCGCGGGCTTATGGTCAATGCTTCTTTGTCATGTGAGCTGTGGTCCAATCTAACTATGGAGCACATTTAACTGCATGAGAATGCAAAACCTATTTCCTTGTTCTCAATTTAGAGCCAAGCTGACACTAAATGTATTTATGTTGTAGTGTCGAATTTGGTGTCGAATTGTCATGGTCATTTTCTTCAATATCTGCTGCTTTTTATGTGTGTAATGATGTTCCATTGTTATCTATGTTCAAGTAGAAAGGTATGCTCCTTTCAACATTGACAACTCTAATCAGCCTTGGTGTGTAGAGTTGTGTGATTATCTATACTAATGGAATATAACGAGGCAGGGGCAAATTGATCTAGATACTTCTACCTATTACGCGTTGAAGCTACACTAGTGACCTAAACGCTTCAATTCATCTTCATTATATCTGTTGAACACTTAAACCATTTAGACACCTTCAAAATTTATTTGTCATGTTAGCATCAGACATCCATGACATGCAATGGAAACAAGTTGAAGCATTTAGTTAAACTTAGTCCTTGGACACGTGACATCCACGAAATACAATTACAAGTTGAAGTATTTAGTTAAACTAGTCCTTGGACATGTGCAACGATCTCCATTGATGCAAGAAACTCCATCCTTGCACTGATGCACAAATATTCTTTTGATAAATTTGACTCATAGTTACAAACCTAATTGCTTATGGATGGAAATATAAGCATTTCACTTGGATCTAAAAGGCAAAATTAACAATAAAAATATTTTGAAGAAAATATACCAATTTCACCTTTATGTTCCCTCAAATTGAAATATGTTATTGGAGAAGCCGTTGATGCTGACTTTCTTGCTGCTGCAATGGCTCATTTGTTGCCCCATCTCGTGGCATTGTATATTTGCTTTATGAATAACTATTATCTTGTAACTGATATAGTTTTGAAGAGGGAAATATTAACAGTTGGGATTTGAAGAGGGAAGTATTACTTAGTATTTAATCAGATTTTAATTTAGTGAGGGGTAAAATAGTAATCCAACTTTGGACTTAGGACCTTTCCACTTTTAGTATAACTAGTTTCTGGACACTGCTTTGCACGTGTATCCTATGTAGATTTTTATAAATCTATTACAACAATTAAAATTTTATGAAAATATGCGTGCTTTAAAGTCGCAAATGGCTAATTCTAATTTGAGTCCAAATAAAAAACTTACAACAATCAGAAATTTATGAAAAACTAAATTAAATAAGTCCAGTAAAGAGAAAACAAAAAAAATAGAGAAGAAAACATTTCAACATATATATCGTTAACAAGATTTTAATCATAACAATATATGGGAAAAAAGAAATATATAAAATCAATACATAATTTTTGTGTTCTTGTCGATATCTTCTTCCCAACCAATCAAAATTCAAGAATCTTCTACATCACGAACTAAAGCATAAAACAAATAATACATAGTTTTAAGTGCCTCACTATTTTTACTATGGAATACAAAGGATGCCTAGGTGAGAGTCCTATGAAAGAAAAAAGATGAATTATATAGATAAAATTGGGGGAATATCAAAAGATATGTTAAAGCTTAAATTAAATAGTGGAAGGTTATGAAAAATATAAGAGCTATAAATATGAAGAGTAATAATTGAATAAATAATTAAATATGAATTAGACTTTATAAAGGATTTTTAAATTTTTTTTTAACGGTATTGTTGTAATGACTTAACTTTTGTAAGGGTATTTTAGTATTTCAACTTTCAATTTTTTTGTCTCCACTTTTAATAATATATAATTAAGACCAACTTGAGATGTTTAGCTATGCGCTCTTGTCTATCTTGTTAATGTCAAATTTGAATGTCTATTTATGTATTATGCCGGTCATCTTGAATAATTATCTTGTTAGCTTTATAACCAAGTTTTAGCATTACAAGAGTTGGTTTACCATCTAATCTTGGTCCCTGTATACAACTTTGCCAGTCCAACTTCAAGCTTCTAATACTGCTAAATGACTTCAAACTTTGAACAGTTGCCCTATGGTGCAGGGCTTAACATGTACTTGACATTAGCTAAATAGGTAGTTAAGCAGCCAATTTCATAGAAACAGTTATACTTGCACAAGCACAATAGAAAAAAGAAACGTTCTGCATCTATTTCAAAAATATTTTCACATACATGGAGCTACATAGGACTCCAAAGAGGCCTGGATAGGTTTAGGTGCTTCTGAGGCAGTGAGACCGAACTATCGCTACAACAGAAGTTGAAGCTCAAGGCTTCTTTTAAGTCGTTTCTGGCTATTCAACAGTCTACATACAGGCCCTGAAGCAGTTCATGAGGATCTATAAGACACATCTTCTTCTTCATAGTTGTTGACTCGTTCACACTCGTCGATCCATTCACTGTATCTGCGTGTTCCCAACAACGAGACATGAGAGATGCAGAGAGGAAAGATAATTACAGTAAATGTATGTGAACTCAGTATAAATATGTACACTTTTTCAATATACTATATCCATCACTAAAGAAATCAATGGCAAGGTTAGGTGCACTTACATATCAATAGGCTCTGTCAACGCTGCAAAGACAAAAATACAAAAAGAAGAACTTGTTAGCAACCCAGTTATATTTATACGAGCAACTCAAATGAGACATTAAAAGGGTGTTAAGACATGCAGGCCAAGGACAAAACCTTTCGACAATCCAAACTCTACATGACCAAATGCAATATTCAGTCTAAGCTGACAGAAGGTGATCCTTTAATTCACAAGTCTATTAAGTAAACTAGATAATACTCATTCATTGAACACATCGATAAAGATTACTCTTCTAAGTTATTCCCATTTCCTCGGACTACTTTTTCATGGAAGTAGTAGGTCGCAAGTTATGCATTATATTTTCTGACCCAGTGACTTTAAGCGTCTAATCAAATGTCATTACAGAACATAAGCATAGATAAATTAATAGATGCACGAGAAACAGAAGGTCTAGATATACCTGTGACGGTGGTGCTGAAGCTCTCTTGGCAGATCCTGCAGCTTGCCTCGCCAATCAAGTTTTTCATATCACTAAATACCAGAAAAGACAAATTAGTCAGATGAATAAGAATAAGAAGTAATGCATCTCTTTCCTGGTGAGGTAAATTATTGAACACATCAAACGGATGCAACCAAAACTAGCAGGCATGGAATGGTACTTATTCCTCTCCTTATGTCTATTGATTTTTGCCTGGGAAAAGGAGGAGGAAGGGGGAATAAAAATTCACAAGGACCTTTCTAAAGGACTGCAATTTGCCTGATTTATGAATTATCATCAGCAACTAACAGTGTCTAAAGTGGGGAGCAGGTGGAAAGGGAAAAGCTCAATATGTATGTCTATGCAGAACAAAGAGCTTCAACATGAAAAATGCTACATAATTAACTTACATGCGACATTCCACGCTGGTGCCATGGCTACAGAAAGGGCAGCTGAAAACAGTATCAAGTTTGTCCATCCTCTTCTTTGGAGGTGGCTTTGATTTTGACTTCCTCTTTCCCATTGCTCGAGTTACTGTAAAATACATTTAAAGATGTCGGTCAGCTGCAAGGGTTTGAGAGACGTGTGATGGGTGACCATCCAGCACGGTTATTATTCGGAAGTCTGAGTACTTAACTATTCTATAAACCATCTTAATTAGTTCCTTTCTAATAGATAAAAAACTAAAAAGCTACCATAGCTCATTGCACCAATATAGCAGCAGAGAAATTTTATTCACTAGACGACACTAACACAGTGCCAAGAATCTTGGCCCAAGATTGCAAGGAAATAGTTATATATCCGTAGCAGTTTAACAAAAAGAACATATGTCCATGCTTTTATTTTCTCTCTTCCGTTTTCCCCGGAAAAAGCATAATGCAGCATGATGAGAGGTCCAGCTTAGAGTAATAACTGTAAACATACATTACTCCATTTCTCCGAATGCAAGTCGAAAACTAGGGTAAACAAGACCTTGAAGAACATTCAGCTTTTCAAAAATCCTACAGCAATGTCATTCAAAAGAAGTGCAACAGAAGAGTCTCAAATTGTTGCCCATTCTGAATCCCCATTAGAATGTCATATACCAGAAAGTAAGAACTTTTGGTAACTGAACCAAGACATAAAATTGCAAGCATACACAGAGAAGTAAAAATAATCATTTTTTTAAGGAAAACTTAGCGTTACAACAAGCTAGATGAACAGAAACGCGAAGCACCCAAGACCTAACAGTTTGTTTGTGAAACATCAAGATGTGCTCTCCGATCAATTTACAGCTGAAAATTGATCATCATACTTCATGAAACAGAAATATAACAACAGATTCTCCAAAACAGATTTATTACAGATGAAGGGTACTTTCTAGTATCATTAAAAGGCTAATCAAGCATATCATTCAACCGATCCATAATTTAAAGGCCATGGCCATACCTCTTAATACACATGTACTCAAATTCTCTATATACATATACTAAACCATTAATTTTAGGGATAACGAAATGTAAAAATAAGCTAGATGGAAGAAAATTACCAATCACCCCCCAAAAAAATGGATCTTTCAACAACACCAACATGTCCTATATGAAGAATTTACAGCTGATTTTAAATTTTTTTAATTTTTCTTTAAATTGGGGGCATGAAAGGGTAAAAAGGGGATGGAATTACAGGATGAGAATCCAACCAGGCTAAAGTTCAGTTAGCCAATCAATCGAGCTACAACGACCATATTAATCAACAGATCAAGAATTAAACACATATATTCAAAATTTTCTTCAAGTTTTCTATATACATATATACAAAATCAATCAATTATATGCAAATCGAGAGCAAAGGGTGTATTAAAAATTCGTTTTTTCTTTAAAAACCTGAAGAGCAATCAAACCTGAAATCGGTTGAACAGCAACTGAAATCAAAATCGCCTTCCAATAATCTGCAAATCCAAAAAGATTGAATCTTTTTATTAAAAATAAATCATAAAAAAAGATAAAAATAGAAAATTCGATAAAAGGTATTTTCCAGAGAAAAGGGGAATCACCGTTTCTCGATTGGAAACCCTTGCAACTTCCAAGAAGCAAAAACTCTGCGTTTGAAGGCCTTTCTGTCTCAATTGGAATGTATATATATATACCTTCTTATTTTTTTTTAGAAAGAAAATATCACATAAATTAAACAAAAAAAAATCACATAATAATATAAAAATTATATGAGGAAAAGTAATTGCGAAAAGGAAAAAACGTTTGATGTAAATAACACATGATTGTGCATGTATAAATTCTCCAAAAAAGTAAAGATTTGTAGAGAATTAGAAGTAAACGACGTAAAAAAACGATAAAACTCAAGTACAAAAGAGAGAGACACATTCATAAATATATCTAGAGGGATGTTTTAGATATTCCTAGATTGTGTGACAACATAAAAAAGACAAAAAGTTATATTCATAATTTAATTCAAATTAGACACAAAATAATTATTAAGGAATAAAATTCATTTATTAAGTATCTTTATTTATAATTTTTATATATATTTCTACTTGTATAGAAGAGTGAGTAGAGGCAGTGGTATCAACATGTCTAATAAATGTTATTAAAATTTCAGTTGAGGGTATTTTAGTCTTTAAATAATAATATTTTATGTTGTGTATCATTTTGATTGAGCCACTGCATCAATTATTTATATTACGTGTCATTTGGATGAAGCCCCCATATCAATTGTTCTTTATTTTAATCTCCGCTTGTCTCTTCTTCAATGTATATACTTCTTGTGTAATCCTACTTATATAGAAGAGTGAGTAGAGGCAGTTGTCACGCTCCGGGCGGGTATTCTTGGCGTGGTCGGCACTCGAAGAATCATTATTGATTTCCTAAAAGAACCACTTTGCCTCATTATCACATTTTACTCAACAACGGAAGGATAGTACTCAACGAGAAGGAACCTCAAATGAAGATAAGAATGCATATCTCTAATATATCATAGTTTTCAAAATAGAAATAGGTTTAGATACATCAACTCCATGCTCTATATTCATAGTCTACGAAGCTTCTACTCAGCAGTCTAGATAGTGCCATGACAGACCATGACATACCAATCAAGAAAGAAAAGATAGACTAAATCAAGCTCATAAATAAGGGCCCCTTCGGAGAACAAGAACCGCTCACCAACTCTGAGAATGTATCAAATCCAAGCTTCACCGATGCATGTGCTGAGATCCTCTATTTGTTTTGTCTACATCATAAAACGATGCATGCCCAAATAGGATGCCAGCACATGGAATATACTGGTATATAAAATAGCTCAAGGAAAGTAAAGTTCGATTCACTCACCTCGACTCAATACTCATGCTCAAATCTGTTTATGCAAGTTTAGAGTAAATCATACTTTTAAAGAAATCTCAGTAAAATAGACTCATTTTGGAATCTCATGCTCAATCAATGTTGCTTGGGAATTTCTCTACCGATATTCCTCATCCCATCATCTTTAATTAGGTGATGCACAACGAATCGGCATCGTTGCCTCCATGAGGCCGATTGAGATGATTGGATTGAGATAGTTTGATTTGATAGATTGTTTTATGAGAATTGAGTCATGGGAGGAGTATCGAACATCGAAAGAGTAAGAGTTAAACCAACTCACTCGTCAAACTACGTAGATAAGCATAAGTGAGGATTAGGATCATCACATCACATTATATTGAGGTTCCTTCTGATTAGAAGTCCCTGAAATCAATAGAGGACTTATAGATCTACTGTCTCCATTTGGACTTGTCTTTATGATTTTGATTCATTCTCTACCTGGCAAGTACCAAACGGCTATGGCAATATCAGCGTGATTATTGTACAGTCACTGACTCACAAGTGATTATTGTCGGATAAAAGAAACTCCCAGAAAGTTTCCAAATTGAGTAATCTGAGACTAGACGAGATGAGATGTGATGAGATGAGTTGAGTTGAGCTCCTTTGAGATGAGTCCCTCTAAGATGAGTCTGATTTGATTGATGAGTCACTTGTCTACTCTTTATTCTTGCTTTAGATAGACATTTGACATGTTGATTGTTATTATGTCGAGTCGATTGTTGTTTCTATATTATTCTACCTATTTTGATTTCATTCAGCTATTTTACATATCGTACATTCATGTATTGACGCCATTCTGGCGTTGCATTATTTCATGATGGAGATACAAGATTCGAAAATCGTCAATAGGCGCATCATTGAGGATTTGAGACGTTCAGCTGATTGGTGAGCCTCCTCTACTTCGGAGGATTCATTATATTTATTTCATCTTGCTTTAGAGTGAGATACTTATTAGCTTTTTTTTTTATTGAGGTAGTCATGAGTCTGTCATTGGCACCACCTAACAGTGATAGAGGCTTCATAGACTAGAGTTGAACGTTGATGTTAAGACTTGTTGAGCTAGTTTTTTTCTACTAGCCTTTTTATTTATAATATTATTTTTTGAGACTAGATAAAAATGTGCCCATTTACTTCCTTATGTCTTTTGCTGATTAGTAGAATGTAAGAAAGAATGAATGTTATGAGGCCAAGTGGTTCGCTTAGGGACTAACAATAGTCTTTGAGTTCCTATTACGTCTAGGGTATCCTCCCGGGACATGACAAACTTGGTATCAGAACACAAAGTTCAAATGCCCTAGGGAGTCTATGAAGTTGTGTCTAGTAGAGTCTTGTTTATGGCTTTGTTGTGCACCACACTTTATAAGCAAGAGGTTATAGGATATTAGAATTTGTTACACTTTTTTCATGATCTGAATCATATGATAAAGCTATTCTCTAAGAAACCTATGATGATTCCTGCGTTGCTCTAAACCTTTCGACTATGCCTCGTCCACGAAATGATAGAGACAGTAATGTTCAAACTTTTACCGATGAATTCCCCTGCGATAAAGTAATCAGAATGGTAGAGAGACTGCACCAGGCTTGAGATAAGCCAACTAGTGTGTTAACTTAATTGATTAGAAAGAGTGCACTATTGCTCGTACGAATCGTGGATTTGAGTTAGCTCTACATGTACCCAGACCCTCTTATTCAAAACTTGCTTCTGATGTTACCTATGAGAGAGAAACGCATGTCTTGAAAGAGGTTAATGTTACCA
>JAOTQJ010000002.1:2986963-2997492 GCA_025642045.1 Solanum sejunctum | reverse complement strand
AGCTCACACACACCTTGACCCCACATCAATTTTATCCTTAAGGACCAAACTTAGAAGAAATGTTGCATTCGGTCCTAGACTTTATTAAATCGAACCAATTAAGGACTTTCGGAGTTTAAATTAAGTTGTGGGTCCTAACAGGTGGTATATTGCTCTGCAGAATACACTTGATGATTGGACCTATATGAGTGTGAAGTGGTGCCGCTTCTATGAAATTGTGACAGATTTCTAGAGCACTCATTAATACCAGGACACGCGCATGGCCTCTTAGTGCAAAATCGAAAAAACAAGAAAGATTGTGCGAGTGTAATGTGATAGAGTAAGATACTGAGCTTACAAAAGAATTCTTGGTTCATAAAAGTTCTAAACTTCACCAATGATTCTGTAAGTTTAATCTTATTTTTATCTAGGTCTGGTTCATAGTCTGCGGACACAAGATTCGATGCATTGTACTCATATATGAAAATCCAGCAAAACCATCTTATTTTATTCTATTCATTAAATATTATTTTTGAGATATGTATGGGATTGTTAAACAAAAATGATTTTAGTATCTCAAAAATATACTTTTATCTAATATTATTTTTTCAACATTTTAATATACTATTAATTAGTCTTGAATAGATGGTTAATAGGATAATATTAATGCCCTTTAAACTTTTATTTTGACCATATAATACTCTATCTTAATTGTAGACATTTATTCTTGAAAGGTGAAATATTTTTATTTATATAGTGATTATCTTTTTTTGAAGAGAAAGAGCGAAACAATATATTATATTAAAAAATTCCTCCTCCTATATTGATATATACATATTGGTAGTGCTAGATTTTTTTACTTTATACGTTATAAGATTCTGGCTCCTAGTTTGATACTAGAAGAGTTTATTGATCCTGGGGGATACACTTATATCGAGTAAAATATCCGTAAGGACTGTGTATTTTGACATATCTCAAGCTATGTGAATTTTCTACAAGTGTTCGTGATGATGTTTGTGATGAAGTGTTCATGTTCGTGTTCATGGGCGTAAAGAATAAATATTTTTTGTAAAATTTCCAACAAAAACATCATTGCTTTACATATTCTTTAAAGATGCATTCGCTACTTAAAGAAAACAAACAATCTCAGAAGAATATCATTTTGAAAGTTAAAAAGTGCTCAATTATTATTGTGGAGACGAATAAAGGTGTCTACATATGCACATCTAAAATTAGAGCACTCATTCATTTAACCCCATTATGTTTATATATTATCACATAATAAAATAATTATTGGAGTGTGATAATGTGCCGATATTCAGACAAATGAAGGTCACAAATATAACGAAGATTTTACCACAAATGATCATATGTTATTTCATTAAACTCCAAGAGATGTGCTTTTGTGTATTTATTAATTATTACTTTATTAATTGTATAATAAATTCAATAAGATATAAAGTAATTAGGATACTTTATCATCGCGTGAAGCACGAATAATTTACCTAGTTAAAAAAAAAATCTGCAGTACATCAATTGTCTATTAGCTTGTCAAGTTTCTTCTGAATTAGATGCTCATATTTCTTATACTGATATTATATTTTTATTTATATCTTACAATATTATTATTTTCATTAAATATAAAATAATTGTTATCAAAGAGAAGTTGTGATAAAATTGTACAAAATGTACATTTCGATGTTCAAAATTACCATTGGAAATAACAGGGAATTATAACCTGCCCAAAATGGTCTTGCAGTTGCAATATTTTATTTATTTCGTTTATTTTTATTTGTTTAATATATTAAAATAAATATTAATTTTTAATTTAATTTAATAAAATAAAACAAAAATATACGATCTTCTGATATGACTTGCGGCCATGCATGGCGACACATGCATACAATGAAGATAAGTGACGATAAACATGCAATAGAGACCGGTGATGATAAAAGTAATGAGATATTATATTCAAAACCCAAAAAGTGACAAAAATTTATTCAAAATAAAAAAATAATTTAAACATTAATATTATAGAACTTTCAATCACAGAATTTATTGGGAATAAAATTTCATAATTCACTATTTTGGCATAGAAAGAACAAATAATGATATTTTTAATCTCACTGAGAATTGTTATAAATATTCATATATATGAAATCAATAAGATAAATATTCTCGTCTTGAGCATTTATGCTTTTATAAATAGTTTAAGAAAAATAAAATTTAATGAACACGTGTGTAAGTTCTATAAATTATTTTTATAAACAATATGTATGTAAAATTATAAACTTTTGGTTTGGTTTTAAAAAGATAAAATCAAATCAAATTAAATCCACATAAAATTAATTTTTTTTAATTAATTTAATTTAATTTTATTATTTAAATTAATTTTTATCCGAATCGTGAACATCTCGAACTACCTCCTTTAATTTTTAGGCAAATATTTAATAACCTATCTAGGTAATTAAAAATCTTATAAATATGCTCATATCTGGCCCAAGTGTCTACTCCTACTTTGTCAACCAATTTGTTGCAAGAATCTTGTGATCCTTAACATTTTCTTCTGGTATTTTTCTCTGAAACATAGATTGATCATGCATAAAATTTCGTAGATTTTGGTTTCTTTCTTCGATTAATTTGAATTTGTGATCCGTAAAATTTATTAACGGAGAAGCACTTCCCATCAAAAGTTTTCTCATTTTCACCTTTCAAATCAAGAATTCTGATTAATAATTAAGAAAATTGGTAATTCTTTATCCTCTTATTATTTTATTTATCTTTTTTATTGATATTTGTTATCTGCACTAAATATCTAATTAGTGTGGATTCACATTGTATGCCTCATTTTTTATTTAAGTCGGAGGTGAAATCAAATGGAGTTTGTTGATTCGGATGAATCCAATGACTTTTTCGAAGAATCTATATTTTCTGCTCAAAAATTCTGTCTCCCCACATGCTGTCACATTAATTGTTGCCTTTTGTGGTGTGCTTGCACATAACAGATATTACTTTTTGTTTGTGCAAATATGACATTGATGTGTTAGTACAAAGTACCGTTTAATTATTTTCTGTTAAATATTGTGGAGTTCTAATTTCTACCCATGTAGACATGATTATCTCAGTTTTTCATGTGTATTAGCATATGAGTTTTCTAAAAAATGATCTGACTTTTTGTTTGATTAATGTCTATCAATATATTGTTTGCTAATGCTTATCAATATATTTACTTGTAATTACCTTATAAGTGATGATAGTACATTGTTAGTGTATACAATTAAAACTCTGATACAAAATTATTGATTTTGCAGATTAAAAAAAGATAAATATGGAGGACAAGAAACTCACTTTCATTATGTATCCATGGTATGCCATGGGCCATCTTACTTCATTTCTTCATCTATCCAACAAACTTGCACATAGAGGCCACACAATTTTCTTTGTCCACCCTACAAACACACTTGTGAAATTGGAAAAATTCAATCGTTATCGTGAACTTATAAACTTCAAATCCATCACAGTTCCACATGTTGATGGGCTCCCACATGGAGCTGAAACAACTTCAGATGTTCCTATCTTCAAACAAAATCTTCTTTGTCAAGCATTGGATCTCACATTGCCAAAGATTGAATCTTTAATCCAAGAAATCAAACCCCATTTCATTCTTTATGATTTTGCTTATTGGGTTCCATCCGTGGCTCGAAAATACGGAGTTAAGTCTGTCCATTACTGTTCTATTACTCCATCATCTGTTGGTTATCTTATGCGTGGCGAAAATCCAACTTCAGAAGGTGAAATGATGGAACCTCCACCTGGTTTTCCTGTTGATTCATCCATCAAACTGCACAAACACGAAGCTCATTTGATTGTGGCTCTGCATTCCATGGGAGAAGAATCTAGTAGCTCTGGTTCAGACTCTGTATCATTCACTCAACGTATGTTTTTGGCTTTTCAAGATGGGAATGCCATTGCATTCAAAACCACTCGAGAAATCGAGGGACCTTATTGCGAATTCGTTGAGCATAAGTTCAAGAAACCAGTTGTGTTAGCTGGACCAGTCTTGCCCCAACCAATGGAGACTTCAAATACACATGAAAGTTGGTCAAAATGGCTGGAAAAATTTCAAGAAAAGACGGTTATTTTCTGTGCATTTGGTAGTGAATGCAAGCTGAAGAAAGATCAATTTCAAGAACTGATTTTGGGACTTGAACTTGCTGGTTATCCATTTTTCGCTGCTTTAAGACCGCCTTTTGAAGCTGAGACGATAGAGGAGGCATTACCGGAAGGTTTCAAAGAGAGGACACAAGGAAAAGGCATTGTTCATTCAGGTTGGGCGGAGCAACAGTTAATGTTATCTCATCCTTCTGTGGGATGTTTTGTGACTCATTGTGGCGGAAACTCGTTATCAGAAGCCATGATCAATGAGTGTCAATTGGTTTTAGTACCAAATTTTGGTGATCAATTCATAAATGCAAGATTGTTTGGTGGAGACTTGAAAGTTGGAGTGGAAGTTGAGAGAAATGAAGAAGATGGATTGTTCACTAGAGATGGAGTTTGTAAGGCAATCAAAATGGTAATGCATGATGACAGTGAAGAAGGGAGTAAAATAAGAGCAAATCGCGCGAAATGGAGGGAGTTCTTATTGAGTAAAGGGCTTGAAGATTCATACATTGATGCTCTTGTGCAGAAGTTACAATCTCTGCTCTAGCTTCTGCTTAGAGCATCATTAGGTTTTTGCTATGTGCAATCATGACTTTCTTTCTGCGAGAGTCTGCTTTCACAGCTCTAAATAGGAAACAAAAAATAGAATTATAATTCTTTTATTTACACTTTTTCCATTTTGACATAGCATTACTATTCTTATAATTAGATTCCGCTGCAGCATAACTAAAGAAAAACACATAAGGTTGTATTTGCATGATATGGAATTAGAAATTTAATGCAGAATATAGTATCAATTTTATTAGTAACTAACGTTGTAGTTATATCATTTCTAGCCATGTATATAGATATCAAACATGTGGTACCAACAAATTCATCTCAAAGGCTCTCAAATGTACAAAAACTATCTTGTAATAGTGCTTCTAGTGTGCCCCTTGTATAATATTGGACGAATACAACTTAATTACAGCAGAAACTTTTATCGAGCTGGCCTTACAACAACAACAACAACATTACCCCAATGCCTCAAAGGCTCCCGTCTGTTGCGGGATAAGGGGGGGTCGGATGTACACAGTCTGACCCCTATGTTTAAAAACATAGCGCGACTGTTTCCATATGACCCATGATGAGCTTCGAAAGTTTGCATTGACTAACTGCTACTTCACAATTGAAAGAAGCGCAGACAGTTTAAAGAGTCATTTTGCTTTATTCCATCATATCTCAAAGCCAAAAAATAGTGAATCTTTGGCTCTGATACCATGTTAAAACATATAAAGGAACTTTTAAGGGAAAATATAGTTGAGTAACTTTTAAGGGAAAAAAAACTCATGAATGCCTTTTGGATTAAAAAATCATAGTTAATTAATTATATTGAGCTAAACGTTCATAGTTAAGTGATCATATGAATTTTTATTTTACTGTAATTACAAAGAGAAATAGTGATTTTTTTTAACTACCCAATGATTGAGAATCTTTTCGGGATCTACAAAGTCCAAACAAATTTAATAGCCATAGCTAAACCAATTAAACTCCTACAAAAGTATGACTCTTCATTTTATTTCCTTCACCTTACTGTAAGATATGAAATAAATAGAGTAATTGAGTATGTTTTTAAGAAATTGCAGAAATTAAAGAGAATATAATTTAAGATTTCTAGATATTTTATTTTTAAAGGATTCTTACTATATTTAATCGCGTTTTTGAAGAAATTGCTCTTTAACCATTATTGTAGCTCATCATCTGTATTTCATGCCTCCTTATCCGTATCTAGCTACTGACTTATAAACCTTCCAAATGTATTATTGACCCTTCCATCTAATAAATGCACACATATATTTCAATCTTTTGCAAAAGAAAAAAATTAGGAATATACAA
This sequence comes from Solanum sejunctum, assembly GCA_025642045.1. NCBI lineage: Eukaryota > Viridiplantae > Streptophyta > Magnoliopsida > Solanales > Solanaceae > Solanum > Solanum sejunctum. Next base: position 2,991,477 of record JAOTQJ010000002.1, on the reverse strand, counting down.
ATAAAATTATATGAGCTGAGAATAAAAAGCAAATAGAAAAAAATAGTTAGAATTTAAAGGGAAAGAACATTGCATTGTATCGTATGCAGCTACTAATATATATCACAATTAGACAATCGAATATAGAGTAGGCTTGACCTTAGATGCTAATAATATCTCCAATTATCCATCGAAATCCATTTCCCAACAATGGAAGGTCTAAAAATCATATCCCACAAAATTAAAAGAAAATTCCTAATAATAAATTTCCAACACAGTAAAAAAAGAATTCCGGGAAAAATAAAAATCACTAACTTTTTCAATGATAGAAAGTTGAACACTTCATCTTGGTGGAATTAAAAAAGCAAAAAAGTCCTCTTTTAATTAATTTTTTTCTCAACTAATAATTATATATTGAAGATATGATTGTTAAAGTTTAAAATATATGGAGAAGAGTTTACTCTACCAAAGTCCAAACAGAAAACTGAGCAGTCAAGTAATGCTATAACAAAAAAAAAATAAAGCAATTGTAAAAAAGAGAAAAGAGCAGTCGAGTAATGCTACAACCACATTTTTAAATATGTGGCCGAATGCGATATTCGTTAGCAAATCCTAAAGAGGTGACAATTAGAGAATTCGAAACCTATACGTCTACTTTAAGATGCTTTTATGGTTGTATAATTAAAGCAGTGCTACTCAATTATCATTAGTGGTGACTTTTGACTCCTCCTGGATGTTATAGTAGCAAAGAATGCGAAAATAAATCGTTGCACTGCTTTCTGGTGAAAATCAATTTCTATCAATCTATCATTATTCTTATATTCTCAACACAATCACTGTCAACATTCTCAACCTAGGCTCTAGACTCAATCCCTATTTTCTTTCATGTGTGTTTTTAAAAGTTAACGCATAGGGTTTATGCAATATCTCATAAAAATATTGAATTCAAAAACGCAAGTTTATGATAATCATTAACATATAAAAATATATGTAAAAATTATAACATTTTCAAGAAAATAATCAAGAATCATGCATGTAGATTCAAGAACCTTCAATTCTCATCTAAGACCATCTATGGGGCACATGACAGAATAATCATATACTTTTAGTTTAGCCTTACATACCTAGCATAAAACTCCTTTAATCAACCGTCAAGAATTCTCCTTGAATTCCTCGATCTCACGTTCTTCTTTCTTCTCTCTCAAGCCCTAACTTTCAAGTTTTATGATCAAGGACTTAGAATGAGCTTTTTAACCCATTTTACTCATCAAAACGACTGTTATACCGAAAAATGACTTGCTTTGAAAGAAAATAATTTAAAAATCAAAAATCGATTTAAACATCAATTAATTTGAGAAAAATCAATTCTCGAAATTTGAAGGTAGAAAAATAGAGTCGCCACCTAATTTTACGGATAATTAGAAAACCATTAAATATTTTAAAAGACCTAACAGAAAAATCTTTTGAAAATCCAAAAAATAGGTTCGGGTTCACATTTGCACTTCGAGAAGGTTTTACGCACTCGAAATGGCCGCTAAATGCGTTTATCCGACTATTACGTGATTTGACTAGCTTTGACTCGACAAAAGTTAACTGATTAATTAATTTTGAACAGTTTTGACTAGACTTAATTAAATTGAAAACAACTGACTAAGCTTGTAAAATTGACTAATTCTCGAAAGTAGAACAAAAACATGATCAAATCATATTTTATTTATCTGCCTCTTATTATTATTATTATTATTATTATTATTATTATTATTTTTATATATATATGCAAAATACCCTGTCAAAGAAAATAACATAAATGACTTGGACATTGTTGGGGAATCTAATTAGATTGCAACCAATAGAATTAAAGTTAGTGTTAGTAACAAATAACATAGCAGATAATAATAAGTAAATCATGCTTTGGCAGGCCCAATTCGTCCGTGATGTACGAAATGCATATCCACATGCAATATATATACACTGATTTGACCTCCTGTCTCAGGCTGCTCCTAGGTTGACTCAAAGAGGATGTTGGGCTTCCATAGCCCAACGAAAATGCAGAGGTGATAGGAGGGGTCCTAACGGACTCCCAAGCGAGCGTTCATACAAAAGAAAAGAGACAAAATTAGTATGAACGAAGACATTAATTAAAATATTATTGCAACTGTGAAATCACCTAGTATTTAGAAACCATGCACCCAAGAAACATGCATTCGAACGAGAGACGCCTTAAGAAAGGAACTTTATATAGCAAATCATAACCAATTTTAAGTCTTAAACAATAACGAAAAAGATCTGGATCAAAATAAGTCAAAGAAATCACAGATTATATTTCATCCGAAACTCAACAGGACTAGACACAGGCTAATATAGCAGTAGATACAGAGAAACGTAGTAAACAGAAAAATGAACTCACAGAAACAAAAAAATAGTGCACTTGACAGAAATTGAAGATTATATCGTAGATAGAAATGGAAGATCATCGCAGGTATCTAAACAGCAACAGTCACATTAATACTTATCTTAATTCTCGATTTGGCTTTAATGAACAAAGAGGTAAACAACCAATAGAGAGACACAAATGAATTTACGATGACATGATAATCAGTTTTACCAATAAATCCTAATGCAAATATTAAGCAATGAGATAGCCTCCCACATTATGATATGCAAAATATGATCCTATTTCGAGACATTAGAAACAAAAGGAAAACATAGGCTGCATGAAAATTATCAAACTCAAAAGCTTTTATGCTAACCAAATCCCCCCCTTTTTTTGTACCAACATACCGACAACGAAGTGAACAATAAGTGGAAACAGCCAGGCCAATTACATAAAGGACTAAATCATAAATGAGAAACAGATAACCTCCTATTGAGGGCCACGATATGAGGAAGAGAGAGCTGGGGATGACTTGAGACGTACAAAAATAAGGTATACAAGTTTTAATCTTAGCAGCAAACAGTCATGATCAAAGAAAATAAGTTAAGGTTGCGAAAATGAAAACATGACAGTTGAGAAACAACAACAAAACTTTTGCTTATTAAACCTAAATAATGTCTTTCATGTACAACACATGGATAGATTAGATACTATATTGTAGATTCAATCATTTGTCATGTTTGAAATGCATTAGGAGAACATAAAGCTTCCAGACAACAAATATTTCACTCAATCACAGCGAAGCTAAACATCATCTATATATACTTAAGATTCTTGTAACCTTACTAACTAAGTAATAAGTAGATTTTAACAGAGAAAGCTAACATGCAATATGAACAAATACATCTTACAGTTATGCAGAGCAATTTGTAATTTAAGACTTGGAATTGGAGAAATGGTATGATACAAAGTGGAACTCTACAACCATGTCAAACGAAATGTATTCATAATGGGAGGAATTAATAATCGAGGAACCAGGCAAAACAGAACCAGTGAATGGGAATGCAGGGGTATGAAACATGAAGACTATCATCGCATCATTATCACAGCATTCTCAAGCATTCATCATGTAATTTACGGAACGCAATGAGAGCTATCTATAGGAAGCAAAACTTTGACAATCAAACTGAACAACAATGCACAATCGCAACGATGAAAAACGACCTTGCAATTTCTGGCAAAACCATTTCTACAGCCATTGATAGCATTATCGCAATATCATCGCAAACAGAGAATTTTAAACTCAGTGAACCCAAATACAACCATAACATTTTGATACGATTTCATCCAGCACAGTCAATCGCAACACATGAGGGACTCGAAAGTAAAGCGAGATAAGAATATTACCTTTTTTGGTGCAGCGAACCGAGACGACGAGCTTGACTAAGCTGAACTTATCACTTCGAGTCCGTTCGTTCAACCCGACTAACAGCCGAGAAATCCCAGTACCTCCCAAAATCGATGAGTTTCCAGAAAAATGAAATTGAAGGGGAAATTAACGATAACTAGTTGTCAAAATTCAGAATAGTTGTACTAATCGACTAGTTGTCTTGCTAGGATTTTTTTTTTGGGTTTCTCCATTTTTTTCTCCTCCTCCTCGAAAACGAAAGAGAAGGGATTATATAGCCCCAAAATTAGGGCAAATTGAGGGGGAAGAACGGATGAAGAACAGGTTGGCCTCGGGATTTTTTTTCGAATTTTCAATCAATGCGCCTCCACTTTTATCCATCAATTGCGGAACAAAATCCTAAAGGTTGACAAAAAGGAAGATATTAGGGTCGAACATTGAGGAAAATAGGAAGGTTGTCGGTTGTTGGTCGGGTGTGCGTTAGGGAATAGTGAGGGAGGGGTGCGGCTAGGGTTTGGGATTTTGAGGGGAAGGAAAAATCTGACGAAGAAGATGAAGATGGAGGAAATATAAGGGGCGCGTGGGGCACACGCGCCCGTCTTAAATTATTTTTTTAAATAATAACAATAAATAAATAAATTTATTTTTAAGATTGTTTAAGATAAAAATAAGACTCGACGATTAATTTGACATCGTGGAGGGTAAAAATTGGGTGTCAACAACAACCTAAATTGATCGTACTTTGAGTTTAGG
>JAOTQJ010000002.1:2899678-2911094 GCA_025642045.1 Solanum sejunctum | reverse complement strand
CACTGTGCCACGTCAGCCCCCTGTGCCTACTTGTTCAGAAATTGTCAAGTTGAGAGTTCTATTTGTGCACTATGAAAATTTAAGTTCCAACTTATAAAATGGTACCAAGTTTAGTATATATATATATATATATTTCAATTTAATAAATATAGGCAATTTCACCTTGCGAGTATACATATACTATTTATTAGACGAGTATATATGTACTACTATTTTTAATAAACATATATCTACTCTAAATCACAATATCAAATATTGTTCTACTTCATTTTATATGTCTTTTTAATTTATCCAAAAAAGCTCACCTTCTTTTAATTAAAAATAATTTAAATTTTAAAAGTTTCTTTTTATCCATCCAGATAAATATATAAAAATTATTTTATACTTTAAATTTTAATAGTTATATTTTTTTCTTGAATATTACATCATTGCCCGAAAGTAATATATTACTTCCTCCCTAAATTCTTCTTATTTTATGCGACATTTTTTATTGATTCATCTGCAAAAAATATCATTTCAATCAAATAAATTACAAATTTTAATTTTTTTTTTTTTAAAAAAATATATATATATATTGTCCAAGTGAAATGGTGATAAGGGACAAAAGGACAAACTCTTTATTTCCTATAATTTAATGAAATTATGAAAGGATAATGGAATCTTGTCTCTTTCATGGCATCGAACAGATCAGAGAAGCTACTGAAATTAAGGGAAAGGCTTCGTCTTCACTCTTCCAATACCCAATCACAAAATCAAAGTTCAACAATTGAATTTGTTCCCAAAAAACAAGAATTGGGGATTGACCCAATTAGATCCAAATCAAACAGGGCTGCTGTTTTGATATGTCTATTTGAAGATCCACAAGGACATATTCGTGTAATACTCACTAAAAGAGCTTCCACACTCTCTTCATACTCTGGTAACTACTATTTCGTTGCTCATGGTTTTTTTTTTTAAAGATAGTGATCACATGACAATTGACTCAATAATTTTGAGATGTATTTTGATATATGGATTAGTTGGTGATTATTCAGGTATGACGCAAATGTATGATAGTTTAGGTATGAAACTCGTTACATATTATAGCCTATCTGTAAGTATGACTTTTTACCAATTTATAAGTAGGTATTTTAACTATCCACGACGTGAACAAATGGATACATTTGTCTTATTGGGCATCCCGTATAACAATTTTGTGTTCTTTGTGTATTATGTTACGTAGGATATATATGTTTACTTGTTCAATTTTATACAAATTTAGGTGTATACATGTGTACATTGTAAGTTGGAGGGTGTAGCTGCCAGTTGAAGCAAAGTTAAAGAACATATTTTGGACTTGTTAGAGAACTTTTGACATTTTAATTGTTACGTATTATTTATATGTATATTTGATTTATTTGTTAGTTTTATTTTATTTTGTATAATGAGGATATGAAATGGTTTAAATGAAATAGTTAGGATTCGTATTGCTTAACTCAACTTGTTTGAGATTGAGGCATAGTTATTGTTATAAAGAAATGGACCTTGGCCATAACTTAATTCCAAAAGTTAGCTCATGAGAGGAGGATTATGAAAGACCATATAAGGAGACCAAGGATCCATTCACAATTGAAGTGGGAGAGTTGGCATTAATAATGAATTGGGATAGACCTGACCTCTAATACCATTATAAACAAATGAACCTTGGGTCTAACTCAACCCCAAAAATTAGCTCATGAGTGGAGGCTTTTGCCCAAGACCATATAACGAGATTGCATCAGTCAAAGATAGGTGTCACATATACCTGCCCACCAAGGCTGGAGGCCTGGTCTGAGTCTTAACTTTTGGGAATAAAATGCATGTGTCATTTTTTATGATCAAAAAACCTTTGGGCTAATCGCAACATTTTAAACTCAGGGATGATGGGCCGCTCCTTTGCCCTTCTCCACTTAAATGCTGGATTTAGTTAGCTCGGCGCAAGGCTCTTATTAATGACCTGAGATAATAGTTCCTCAACCTTTCTTGATTGAGTTTAACCCGTCATGTTATCGTTTTTAGGTGAAGTTGCTTTGCCTGGTGGGAAAATAGAAGAAGGTGATGCCGATGACATTGAGACAGCCCTGAGAGAGGCTGAGGAGGAGATTGGATTAGACCGCTCACTTGTAGATGTTGTCACTGTTCTTGAATCCTTTACTGCCAAGGTAATGCACTGTTCTTCATTAGCTTAATTCGAGCCATGTTATTTTGTGCTCATGCCCTTTTAAGGTACGGGTAAGGTCTGTGTATGCTCAACTCTCCCAGACCCCACTTGTGGGATTACACTTGGTATGTTGTTGTTGCCCTTTTAAGGTTCCTCAGCTCCGTGCGTATTGATGATCAGTAGGGACAGAGTTGATAATCAAGGCTGTCTTCTTATATCGAAGGTGAAAGGATGAAACTTCGTGGATCATATATGTGCCAGGCACAGTCGTAACAATGACAATAGTTATACAATGGTACTAAGTAATCAGCTGTCGAGAGCATCATGGAAAACGGATTGCTTGTTCAAAAACCCAAATAGAAAGACTAATGAAACTTTTTGATGTAGTCTATTGTGGCTTAGCTGATACTGAATGTCATACTCATGTCCATCACACCCATTGACACTGCAACTGAAGTCTTGCTTACTTCAAGAGTAATCGAATGATAGCTCTTGAAATTCTTTTCGAGCACTTTCATTAAACAGAAGCAATGGTCATAACTGAATATCAAGTCAATGATCTACTCATTCTGTCATTTCTACTTAAACTGATCTGTTGCATTTTCAGAACTTATGATCAATGCTTAGCTGGTATAAGAAGTTGCTGTTGCAAGTTTCAAATGCAAACTATCCATGGGACATTAGTTATTCACCATGAAATCTATGAAATTTTTCGTTTATTCACCGTCGTGTTAAGAGTTGGTCCTGTTCCTACAAGATTTATATGTTCTGGGCTCAAACTGGTGTTGTTTTCTTATTCAGAAAGGAATTACAGTGATTCCAGTTGTGGGCATACTTTGGAACCGGAACGCGTTTAAGCCGTTAATAAATGCTGCAGAAGTGGCAGCAATATTTGATGCACCTCTAGAGATGTTTCTTAAGGTTAGTAAGTCTACAAACTCCCTTTACATTTACAATTTTCGTCTGTACTTGCTCTTATGAGGGTTCTCAAGAAACACCTTCTCTACCTTTAGGAGGTAGTGGTAAGGTCTGCGTACATTCTACCCTCCCTAGACCTTACTTGTGAGATTCCACTAGGTATGTTGTTGTTGTTGTTGTTTGTCTGTACTTGCTCTTATGATGACATATTGGTTGATTTAGGATGAGAATCGACGAGAGCAAGAGTTTGAAGACAAGGGAGATAAATACGTAATCCATTTCTTTGATCATCAAACAGAGAAAGACAAGTACGTAATATGGGCTTTTACTGCCGCTGTTCTGATTAAAGCTGCATCCGTGGTGTACCAACGTCCCCCTGATTTTCAAGAACGAAGGCCTAGATTTTGGAATAGAAGTCGTCAATGAAAGATGTTATTGCCTAATCTTTTGTCCTTTGTATTTTGAACATAAGGGATAGATGGTTCTATGTGCAGTCATTGCTTTCAGGGTAACAGATCTTAGTTTAGTAGCATGATTGATGGTGGAAGTATATTGCCTTGTTTACATTGCTCGAACTCCAAATATGTTGTTGCATCTGTGTTGTATCCTTCAAAAATGCAGTACTTTTGAAAAATTTGACATCACCTACCAACATTTTTGAAAACTCCATGCATTGTTCCCAGAGCAGTTATACATAAATAAGATGACTGCATTCTGAATCCATTTCTTAAGCACAGTAGGAAGACAATCTTCAGGCAAAACTCTAGTTTTACAATTGTCAAATCTTTAGATGATTTGAGAATGGAAAATAAAGTCAAAAACAAGTATGTTACTCTATAAAACAGCTTGTGCAGGCACATGTTACCCAAAGAAGAAAGCTTTCTATCTCTCTTTAGCCGAAAACCTCGTAAAATTTCTCAACAACAAGTAAACCCGAGTCTATAGACTCCAAAGGATCCTTCCTAAGTCTGTGTCTTAAGCAGTTGGGAATGACAGTGGCGATATCCTCCGCGGTTACCTTATCTCTTCCTTTAAGTGCAGCCAATGCTTTTGCTGCTCTGTTAGTGACTATATCACCTCTCAATCCATCAACGTTCAGTTCCGCGCAGACCTTAGAGATTTTAACGCGAAGATCGTGATCGATTGTAACAGAAGAAAGTGCGCCCCTCGCTGAAGAGATTTGGTTCTGGAGCTTTTCTTGCTCTGCCTTGTAGGACTCCCGGAATTCCTTGGGATTCCTGTCAAAACGAGCTCTTTCCTCGACGATCTTCACTCTCAGCTCTGCATCTCTCACAGTCCCCACTTGGGCATGCATTCCAAATCGATCAAGAAGCTGTGGCCTAAGTTCTCCTTCTTCAGGATTACCTGAACCAATCAGGATAAATCGAGCAGGATGTGAAATTGATATTCCTTCTCTTTCAACAGTGTTCCATCCTGATGCAGCAGAATCCAGAAGAACATCTACCAAATGGTCGTCCAAAAGGTTAACCTCATCGACATAAAGTATTCCTCGGTTAGCTTTAGCAAGAAGACCAGGCTCAAATGCCTTCACACCCTCAGTAAGAGCTTTCTCAATGTCAATTGTCCCACACACTCTGTCCTCAGTAGCACCAAGTGGTAAATCAACCATGTTGATTTTAGTGCGAGATACAGGAAGCTGCTCTCCCTTCTTTAATTTGTCACGGACTTCGGCGCTCATTACTTCTTGGTCATCTGGATCTGAATTAAATGGATCACCAGAAATAACTTTGATTTCAGGAAGTAAATCCACCAAAGACCTAACCGTTGTGGACTTCCCAGTTCCTCTATCACCCATTATCATCACGCCTCCAATCTTTGGATCAATAACATTCAGCAAAAGACACAACTTCATCTCATCTTGCCCCACTATGGCTGCAAATGGATACACCGGTCTCTGGCTGTCTTCAGCAAGTTTCTGAGCCTAAAAAAATGAAGTACGTAAGAACTTATTAATATACTTGGTGCTACAACAACTACATACCAAGTGTAGTCTCAAAAATTGGGGTTAGAGGAGGGTAGAGTGTACGTAGACCTTACTCCCACCTTCGAGGTAGAGAGGTCCTCACTCAAGCAATAACGGTCCAAAGCAGTCCCAAGGAGGGTCAATACACTTGGTAAACTCCCCAAAATAAAAAGGCTTGTGAATACATTGCCTTCCAAATAAATCAGTTTGCCCAAGTGTTAACTAACAAAACTATTTTGAATTCTACTTTTGATGATCCGTGCCCTCAAATTTAATACCCCCCAAGAGCTATTTGGTATGACAGTCTTTCCTCTTTTGGACATCCTAACATGATTTGACATCATTTTCACAAAACTTTGACAATGTTTGAGAACTAAATTCATCAAAATATTCAAACTAACTCCGATATCTTTTCTTTATCAAACTAATTCTCAACTATCTGTTTCACTTCCGCCATCAATAATACCATTCCATCTTTCTTACATTTTTAGTTCGTTTCAAGAAAAATGTTTGTTTCTTTAGCAACTCTTTGATTCTAACTTCACACATGACACGTTTAGGACCACCATATTAAAGAGATTTTTAGTTTATGATCACAAATTCAAAAATCTTCTTTACTTACTGTGTCAAGTCAAAAGCAGACAAATAAATTGAAATGGTGAGAGTAGACAAAGGTACAGTGCCCAAGCATTTCAGCGACACATATTCTATGCATCTTAATAATCTTCCTAGCTCTCACTCAATGTTTTTTCATACCCTTAACTTAAATTCTGCAGAACTCCACAACCAAAAACCCAAAATTCCACATTATTATATAGGAAATAGAGATTTTTCCACAATATGAAATTACCATATCAAGAAAAAATGAAACGATGAAAATTATGGTACCTGTTCTTGAGCAGGGCTGGTTTCAGTTGCTACGCTGGAAATTGCCACATGGAATTGGGACCTCCCTTTCTTGACTGGAACTCTAATTCCTCCATAAAACTTCCTACCTTGGCTCTGTCCTGCAATAACAATGCCCATCAAATCATACTCACCCATCAAAATTCTAACTGATAACCACTACCAAGACTCCAAATTCACCAAAAAACCCAAAACTAATTCAAAGGAAAACAAGAAATGACAATTTCTTAAAGCATAGATATCAAGAAGTGCATTGATTCGTCGTCCTTACTAATAGGCGTAGTACTACTTTCATGTAGTTCGATTATAGGAGTATTGTTGTTAGTACTATTCTACTACTATATGTTGTTTTTGTTATTTTCTATTGTCTCTTATACTTCCATTACGTCTTTTTCTAAACTATTTTTATCTTGAGCCGAGGATCTATTGTAAACAGTCTCTCTAACCTCACCTCCGAGGTACTCTACCCTCCCCAAACCCCACATTTTAGGACTACACTTGGTATGTTATTGTTGTTGTTGAAAACACTCACTAACAATGCAAAACGGAATTAGTAAACTATATTTATCTTTACAATGATATAGAGTTTCTTCAACAACAAATCCCTTCCATCAATCATACTTACCCATCAAAATTCTAGCTCACAACCACTACCAAAAACCCCAAAAATCCAATTCAAAGGAAAACAAGAAATGAAAATCCCTTGAAGCATAGATATCAAAAAAAGTTAACACACCCACTAACAAAGCTAACAGAATCAGTACAAAAACATTGATCTTTTACAATGATATAAACTTTCTGCAATAACAAAGCCTATCATCATTCACCAATCATACTTACCCATCAAAATTCTAGCTCATAATCACTGCCAAGAACCCAAAAAATTCACAAAAACACCCAAACCCAATTCAAAGGAAAACAAGAAATGATTATCTCTTAAACATAGACATCAAAAAAAGCAAACACCCACGACAGAATTAGTACAAAAACATTGATATTTACAATGATACAAGCTCATACCTACACCATTTCCAAGAACCCAAATTTATAGAACCCCACACACCCAATTCAAAAGAAAACAAGAAAGACAATGCGTAAAAGCATAATATACAAAAAAATTTGAACACCCACAAACACTGCGAACAGAATTAGTACAAAAGTAGAAATTTGAACATCCATTAACAATGTGAGTACAAAAAAAAAAGAAAATTTATACCTGAATATGGGAAAAGGGAGAAAACGGCAGACTTAGAGGAACGAGAAGAGAAAGGTGTAGAAGCTACTATAGCTGCTGCCGAAGATGAAGTTCCTAATAGTGAAGCCATTTGTGATTGTCAGTGATGAAGAAGAAGAATAACTTTTAGCATTATTGTATTGGTTTCACTACTCACTGCTAAATTACTGGCTTGTGTTTGTGTGTGTGGATAAGACGATAGATTTCCGGGTCATACTTTATGACTTTCATGGATTCGGACTTTTACCCATTGGGTTCATGGGCTGGTTTTGGAATTTTGATTTGAAATTTGTGTTTGTTTATACTACTAACATTTTTCACAAAATTTTACTTTAATTTAAAATTTTATTTTTGATCTCAAATCATCTAATAGGTAGTTTTTAAATTTTGTATTGGAAAAATTCATGCTCGTTGTGAAGATATTGACAGAATCATGTAAAGTTTATACTGCTTATAGACTTTGCCTAAGCACAACACACGATGATTCTTTTACTTATCTTATATTTTTACTATTTAAATATATTCTTTTCATATCCAATTCACACCTCTAAAGCCATGATCCTTCGAACGAAGTTTAATTGAATTTAATGCGTGGTCAATATTTGCAATAAAATATGCGAGAAAGATTATAACAATTTTGGCGCTCTCAATTTTACCTATTTGATTTGATCCCTGTACTTGAATAAGAGGATTTAGATTATTTTTTTAAAAATATTTACAAGGGCATATTTGTACATTAGGTTCCTAACAATACTCTTATCCTCGGAAAAAGCTCTTTTCCTCCGAGTTTCAGTGGAGCAATTTTGATATCACAACTATGAGCCATGTTTTATAATTCTTTTTGTTGGTTTAAAGTGAATTTCGACTTCTAGCTGGATTGAAAGAGAGTTTAGATGAATCCTCGACGATCCTTGCTATAAATTTTGTCAATTAACTTAAAAAAAACCTCCATCATAATATCTTGCTATTGACATGTCTATACAAATAATAGGCAATTAAATAAATTTGAAAAACCTTTCTTATAACATTCAACACTAAAACAATTCACCTAGTTTATTCTATAATCATAAATACATTGGTAGTATAAATCTCATTTTGTTCAATAAAGGTGCAATATAGGTATAATACCCTCCAATTATACCCTCCAAAACAATAATCTGCTCATTTATTAACTTAGTCCAATCTGACACGTATAAATTCAGTCCAATTCGCATATCTAACACTTCTAAGTACCGCCATAAGGTTAAATATACCGGAATACATTGCAAAAAGTATGTGAAATATCGTAATGTACATTCAAGCTTCCAAGTTCCAAACATGGATGGATAAGATAAGACAATAAACAGCTTCATATTAGCCTTCATTTTACATTATTTTCTAAACTAAATAAAAATATGAGTGAACATATTAAATCTAAACTATATCATAGATCCAAAAAGAAAATCTTTCAAAGTACACAGTTAGATTTAGTTAAATATCATTTTACCTCAGTAACACATCAAAATTATTTTTAAAACATCGAATTAAATATTAAACTATAATATTTTAATTATCTTTCAAAAAATAAAAAAATTAAATGACTCGATGAATCCTATCCAAATTCTTGATATTATTTACATCTTTTCTGATCTCATACGTCGCAATAGTTTTTTAGCTTTTAATAATTTTACAAAATAAAATGTTGATTCGTTTTCCTCTATACATGAATACATACATTAAAGCCACCTTTTTAATGAGTCATATTAATTCTTATCTAAATACTACTTTTAATATTATTTAGTTTTATACACTTAATCAAATAAATAAATATATATATACCCTCAATGCATAGAAAATGTTTAGAATTTTTTTTTTCTATCCATTAGATCAAATTTGCCTTTAATTTCATTTATATTGAATTAAAAATGTCTTTTAACATATTAAAAATCGTTGAAATTTGCCCTCTTTCACATGGTAGTTTATATATTTTATTTATTTAACGTTAATGTTTCTATTAGGTAAGACAAACAATTAGACAAACAAGCAAGAATTTTGTCAAAACAAATAATATAAATTGAGAAGAAACTAATGAAGTGTCAAAGTACAATAAAAATAAATTGACATATAATTAACATTAGAAAATATTTTGAGTCATTTATAATATGTTAAAAGGGAATTTATGATCTAATACATAGAATATGGAATATATTTTAATTATTTTTAATTGGTTAAGGTCTTTCCATCAATCTCGGATGGACCCAAAAATTCATTATTTTTTTGCTTTGGAGTATGATGGAATAAAGCAAAATGACTCTTTAAACTGTCTGCGCTTCTTTCAATTGTGAAGTAGCAGTTAGTCAATGCAACTTTCGACGCTCATCATGGGTCATTCGAAAACAGTCGCGCTATGTTTTTAAACATAAGGGTCAGGCTGCATACATCCGACCCCCCTACTCCGCATTGGGCGGGAGCCTCTGAGGCATTGGGGTAATATTGTTATTATTTTTAATTAGTTAAGGATATTTTTAATTCAATATAAAAAAGTAAAAAGAAAATTTTAATTTAATAGATGGAAGAACATCTCTAAACTATTTCAAATAAGTTAGAGGTACTTTGAATCCTCTCTATTTTATAAACATAAGAACATGCCTTGTTGGATAATATAGTTTAATTTAACTATGCTCTTATGTAGTTATTTCAAAAGCTCTTCTTTTTTAATGTCTTATTTCAAAATATAGCCTTGCAAATTTGAGACATATTGAATAGATTTTTTTTAATAGAAACTATAAAGTTTTGACTAAAAATAGTTTATACTTTAAGTGTTTTAATACTATTTAATACAATGTTTCAATTTTTTTTTTAATTATACAGTCTTACAATTAAAAATGTGTGTCGTCAACTAGACATTTAGATTTTGTGATCTTGAATTTGTTAGATTAAAATATTACAAAAACAATAGCAACATATTCAATAAAATTCTACAAGTAGGATCTGGGAAGAGTAAAATATACGTAAATCTTACTACTACCTCATAATATAGATAGGTTATTCCCTAAAGGCCCTCATCTAAAAAAAATCATCCCTAAAAACAGAAATTAGTAGATATGAAACAAAACGACTAGAGTGAAAGCAAATGATTTATAAAGACAATAAAAGTAACAAATAAATGACGGACAATAATAACACAATACATATATAAAGAAACAACTAATTCTACTAACCTACTATATCACAAGGCTAACCATTGTCCCACCCCTACTAGCCGTCTAACCTTCTACCCTAATACGCGACCTCCACTCCTTTCTATTATAGGTCATGTCCTCAGTGATACGAAGTTGCAACATATCCTGTTTAGCAAATTACCTCCCCCAGTATTTTTTCGGTCGACCTCTACCCCTCTGCGTACCCCGTAAATCCAACCTCTCGCACCTTCTAACAGGAGAATCAACACTTCTTCGCTACATATGCCCAAATCACTACAATCTCACTTGAAATTAAAAAAATTATTATTTAAATATAGAAAAGAGACTTTTATTTTTTTTTTGGAACAAAAGCATTTAACAAAACGTGGCAAAGAAAAGAATCTTTAGAGGAACACAACAAGATTATGTCATTTTGTAGCTGGTTTTTATTCTTTCCACGTAAGCATGAAAATTAGTTAATTAAAAAATCTTTAAACTTTGTAACTTTCTTAGTATTAATAGTATATCTTAAAACTGTTAGTTGAATAAAGCAAAACAGTTGAATTAAGCACATTCTCAAGAAAAACAGTTATTACTAAAGACAAATGACAACATAATTAAATTATGCAAATATTAGGTATAATGGGCTAAACATGAAAATAAATACTTAAATATTAGACAAAACTTTATACTCCAAAAATATTTTAGGTTACAAGATCCAAAAACTCTTTCTATATGTTGATAAGTACATTGTTTAGAAAAAATAATGATCGACAATTTGCCTATTTATGATCATGAAAGAACAATGATGTATTTAAATTTCATTTTTAAGAAAAAGTGTCCATTGGTCAAAAGATTCTTCATTAATTAATGGGCAATGTCATTTTTTGTGCGGCGATTGGAATATAAAGGTGCACATAGAACATGTGAAAAGAGAAATTGATCTCAGGGTCTATCGAAAATAAAATCTCAATCTCTATAAAATTAAAAAATTTATATATATTTTGTTCTAAATTTTATTTATAAAATTATAC
>JAOTQJ010000002.1:2878953-2890927 GCA_025642045.1 Solanum sejunctum | reverse complement strand
TGACCCATGAGGAGCGTCGAAAATTGCATTGACTAACTGCTACTTCACAAATGAAAAAAATGCAGATAGTTTAAAGAGGCATTTTGCTTTATTCCATCATACTCAAAGGCCAAAAAATAGTCAATCTTTGGCTCCATCCGAGATTGATGGAAAGTCAAATGCATAAAAGTCATAATAAAAATGAATTATAGAGTAATTGAACGACTGCAGCAGACCGAGAGAGAGCTTAACGAAACCACAACATGTTATGGTTTTTTTTTAAAAAAAAAATAGTCGAGAAGACTTAAGGCAAAACTTTATACATGACAGTGGACTGACAGGCTCACCCTTTCTAAGCTAAAATATGTAGAGTTGATCCGCTCCATCGTGTTAAGGTACCGAGTGACGGTCTATTTCACACAATGAAGTTCTTCAAAAGGAATTACATCAACTTAGAGAGCTTCATCCCCATGTTAATATTATCTATGCTGATTACTACAATGCTGCTATGCAACTTTATCGAGCTCCTTGAAAATATGGTAAGTATTACTCTATTTTCTAATAAAAGGAATTGAATTTGAGTACAGAGAATAGTACTATCTTTTGTAGAATGTATTTTTTCTCAATGTGAAACTTTTTGTGCAAATTATGACTAATTGATTTGTAAAATAGGAGTTAAGACACTAGGTGAAAAAAAAAACAGTGCAAATAATTTTTACACAATTAGTATAACTTTAATTTGCTATAGAAGACTACTTGATAATCTTATTTTAGATGTTATAAAGTCAATGTATTATCGATATTATTTTGTTTAATGTGAATTGATATATAGAATGGACTATGGAGAAATTAACCATGACCAGTCCTACTATAATGATTTTTTGAAAATTGATATTATTGTGGACCCCTCCTTGCTTTACTTTATTCTTAATAAAAAGAATTGAATTTGAGCGTCGAAGTGTTATCTTTAATAGGATGCATTTTTCCCTCTCAAAATGGAATTTTCAATAATCGATATTACTTTTGTTAAATGTAAATTGATATATAGCATGGAGAAATTATCCATGACCGGTCCTAATGACTATTATCGACCAACCTTTATACCTAATGATTTTGAAAGTAGATATTCTTAAACTGTTGACCCTTGCTCTCTAATTTTTTTTCAATTAACTGGCTCAGAGAATTACGCCTTGTGGAGTAGATCCATGAAGATTGCACTGGTTGGAAAAAGCAAAATGAAATTTGTAGATGGGAGACATGCAAAAGACAAATTTGAGGCTTCACTTCACGATTTGTGGGAGAAAGTGAATGCCATAGTGTTGTCTTGGATTATGAACTCTGTGAACAGTGAATTGGTTAGTTGCGTGGCTTATGCTTCCAATGGTTGTACTGTTTGGAGTAATTTGAAGGAAAGATTTAATAAAGAAAATGGATCTAGAGTGTTTCAGTTGCATAGAGATATTACAATGATGATGCAAGGAACTTCATCCATTTCAAGCTATTTTACTAAACTGAAAGATCTATGGGTGGAGTATAATTCATTAGTTCCTTGTCCTGGTTGTGAATTTGCAGGGTCGAGAAGATATATGGAACATTATCAATATCAAAGGTTGCTACAGTTTTTGACAGGTTTAAATGAGACCTATTCACAAGCGAGGAGTCAAATCTTGATGATGATGCCTATCCCTAACATCAACAAAGCCTATTTGATGCTGATTTCTTAGGAAAGCCAAAGAAACTTGGGAAAGATAACTTATGATTCAGGAACAGCTTTGCTCAGCAACAGGATAGCGTTAGGTCAACTTGGCTCGAGGGGAACTAGTTATCCAGCTAGAGGGAATCAGGCTAGTCCTTCTACTCTTAGACCAGGACATCATGATAGAGGAAGTTACAAAGGAAGGAATACACACCTGTTCTGTGAATTCTGCAAATGAAAAGGACACACAAAGAAAATATGATACAAACTCCATGGATATCCAACGGATCACAAATACAAGAAGAAGATTGCATATTCACCACAGTACATAACCAATACAATAGTAGCCAATTCACCTGGACATGAATCCTTTTTGGGTAACACACCATCACAAACAGAATCACTTCAACCTCCACACAACTCAAATCAAGGAGGAGGAATGATATTTACTCAGGAGCAGTATGATTAAATTCTGAAGATATTGCAGAAAGAAATCCCTTCCAACTTAAAAAATCAGGTATGAGTCAAGTTTTCTTGACTACCAACAGTGCAACACTTAGAAAATAGATAATAGATTTCGGAGCCACCAATCACATAGTTCATAGTAAGGATCTATTGGATGAAATTGGTTAGATTAACAAAGACACTGTTAGGAGAGTATATCTACCAGATGGTAATGCATTAGACATAACTTGTGTGGGCAAGTGCAAGCTAGATGATGGGGACACCATCATAAATGTGTTGTATATCCCTGAATTTAAGCACAACTTGTTATCTGTGTCTAAATTGATCAGAGATTTAAAGTGTACTGTCATATTTTTTCCTGATATATGTGTGATGCAAGATCTGTTCAGTGGAGTAGTGAGGGAGATTGGTAAAGAAGTTGGTGGATTGTACAATATCCAGTTGTCAATAAAGAAGGAGGACAACTCCACAACAATAAGTGCCAACCTGAGCAACAGTGACATTGTAGATAAAGCTGAAGATATAAAAGTCTGACATAGAAGACTTGGACATGCCCCTGCCAAGGTGTTGCATCAAATCCCTGGACTGAAGTTTGGAAAAGGATATCATGACATTCAGAATTGCACCATTTACCCACTGGCTAGAAAGACTAGGCTACCATTTCGTAGTAGTCCTAACAGAAGCAATAACATCTTCTCTGTTATAGATGGAGATGTTTGGGGTCCATATAGAGTTACTAGCCATGATGGATATAGATTTTTTCTTACCTTAGTTGATGATTGTAGCAGAATGACTTGGATGTATATGTTGAGGATGAAGAGTGATGTGGTTATCATCCTTAGACAGTTTTTTACTTTTTTGAAGAATCAGTTTGGTGCACAAGTGAAGGTCTTTAGAAGTGATAATGACATTGAATTCCTTAATTCTAATTGTAATGACTTGTTTCATTCTCTTGATATTATTCATCAAACTTCTTGTGTTCACACACCTCAGCAAAATGGTCTTGTTGAGAGAAAACATAGACACATCTTAGAAATTGCTAGAGACATTCGTTTACAAGGTTTCTTACCGCTGAAATTCTGGAGTAAATGCATCCTTACTATTATTTTTATGCTTAACAGACTGCCCCTGCAAGTTTTGTCTGGTAAATCTCCCTTTGAGATAGTCTATGGTAAAGTACTATCTTTGAACTACATGAAGGTCATTGGGTGTTTCTGTTTTGCCACTTCTTTGCATAATGGAGATAAGTTCTCACCAAGATTAGTTGCAACAGTACTACTAGATACTCTTCCACACAAAAGGGTTGCAAACTTTTCAATATGCTCATAAACACATTTTTCATCAGCAGGGATGTGGTCTTTAGGGAACACATATTCCCTTTTCAAATGATCAAGGACAAAAGACTGCAAATATTTCCAAATGGAGTCCTCACAACAGCTGCTGCAGAGCCTTTAATCATACAAAACACCACATCACCCACTCCTCTCCCTCACACTGCTCCTCCATCACAGATACACACACCTCCTTCTCCTGTCATTACTCCTTCCCCAATTGTTGATGCTCCTAGAAGATCAACCAGATCCAGGCATGCTCCCACTTAGATGCATGATTATATCTGTAGTAAGCCAAATTCCATCATTGCATCCAACTGCCTATATCCTATACAGTCTTACATATCACACTCCAACCTCAGTCCCTATTATTAGGCATATCTGTCCAATATCACCTCCATCAAAGAACCCCAATCCTATAAAGAAGTTGTCACAGATCCTCGATGAGTAGATGCAATAAACTAGGAGCTGGCTGCCTTGGAACATAATCACACCTGGTCCATGGTTGATCTCCCTGTTGGTAAGACTCCCATAGGATGCAGATGGGTCTTTAAAGTGAAGTACAAAGCTGATGGCACCATTAAAAGATATAAAACCAGACTTGTAGCCAAAAGATAGAACCAGCAAGCAGGATTGGACTATCAAGAAACTTTCTCTCATGTGGTAAAAATGGTTACTATGGGATTGGTTTTTGCACTAGCTGCTGCAAACTAATGGCTCATGCACCAAATGAATATCTACAATGTCTTTCTTCATGGTGACCTAGTAGAAGAGGTCTATATGGCTCCACCACCAGGATTTGGCAACCCAGGGGGGAATAAGAAGGTGTGTAGGCTGCACAAATCCTTATATGGACTCAAACAATCATTAAGATAATAGAACTTGGAGCTGGTTGAGGTACTGACCAACTCAGGATTCCCACAAAGTCATTTTGACTACTCCTTATTTACAAGGAAGAAGGGAGACAGCATAGTGATCATTCTAGTGTATGTTGATGATATGCTAATCACAGGGAATGATCATACACTGATCCAGGAGGCCAAAACAGCCCTGCAAAACAAATTCAGAATCAAGGACTTGGGTGAGATGAAGTATTTCCTTGGAATTAAGATAGCAAGGTCAAAGAAAGGAATTCTTATGAACCAAAGGAAATTTGCTCTAGAGCTGATTAGTGAGTTGGGGCTATCAAGATCTAAACCAACAAGCACTTCAATGAAATGCAATCAGAAGTTGACAACAGTTGAATATGATGAACATATGAGTGACCTGGTGACTGATGCTGAATTGAAAGCTCCAAGACCATATCAAAGATTAATTGGTAAGCTGCTATACTTAACTATGACTAGGCCAGACATCACGTATGTTGTTCATGTATTAAGTCAGTTTATGGAGAGGCCCAAAGGGTCTCACATGGAAGCAGCCTACAGATTGGTAAAATATGTGAAGAATGAGCCAGGACTGAGGATTTTGCTGAGCTCAGAAAAGGTAGCATAATTGACTGCATATTGTGATGCAGATTGGGCTGGATGTCCTAATTCAAGAAGGTCAGTCACTAGTTATGTGGTAAAGCTGGGGAACTCCTTAATTTCCTGGAAGTCTAAGAAACAAAGCACTGTCTCTAGGAGTTCTGCAGAGGCAGAGTATAGAAGCATGGCTGCAGCTGTCTCAGAGGTGATATGGTTGATTGGAATCTGCAAGGAGCTGAGGGCTGATATCAAAACTCCAGTAGAACTAGTTAGCGACAGTAAAGCTGCAATTCAAATTGCAGCAAATCCTATATTCCATGAGAGGACTACACACATCGAAATAGACTTGCACTTCATAAGAGAGAAGATACAAGATGAAACTATCAAGACTTCTCATTTTTCTTCTAAGGATCAAGAAGTAGACCTGTTTACAAAAGCCTTGAGTAGATCACAACATACATATCTCTTGTGGAAGCTAGGAGTATTGAATTTGTTCACACTACCTAGCTTGAGGGGGGTATTGAAGAATAATAGGAAGTTAGTAGAAGTTAGTTTGTTAAAATGTTAGTTAGGTGATTAATGGTTAGTTAAGGAGGGTAATTGACTAATTGACCCTTTTGTACTTATATATATAAGTCGGTACAATGCATTTCTTTTTAATCAGCCGAATAAAAGAAAAGGCTCCCATTATTGGAGCACTTTACCATTCCCAGAATTCCTCTTTGCTCTTCATCTCACTACTTCTTCTTCTTCTTCACTGCGCCTTTCTCTCAACCTCATTGTGGTGGTTTCATCACAAACCTTCAAGTCAAAAGACAAAATTTATTGACTTCAAGTAAAAATACAAAATCACCTATATCCTAGATCATTCTTGTAAACCACACGACATATGAAAGTAGTTAGATTGATTAATAGTCCATCTAATACAAAATAAGTATTGCTTAAGATTTTTTACTCTATTTTCCTTAAGAGTATTACCACTATTAATTGATTTAATGAAACAATAAAAGATATCAATAAGCATTGTGATTCAAGTGTGATAAGTTAAAGCATAAACCATATGTTGTCATGCATTTATTTATTTGATATATACAAATATTTGATAGAGATAAATTTTAGCTGGATACTTAATGATCATTCTCTGTTAAAATACCTATTGTTTTTATAGGATTTTCGAAGATAGCATGTTGGGAGGTGGATGTCTATATAATTTCAACATTCTTGCTCAATGTGGCAATTTTCCATCAACAAGTTGTGAGGATCCTAACCAATATGTAAATTGGGATGGATATCACTTGACAGAGGCAGCTTATGGATGGATGGCAAAAAGTTTACTTGAAGGCTCATTCACCTATCCTCCTATCAAGAATTTGTGTCCTTTTGATGCTAATAAGGTCCAACTTTCCCAAATTTAGAAAAAAAAAACTCTTAAAAATATAAGTAGGGAAAAAAATACAGAAATTTTCACATATAGTCATTCAAAAGTATCTTAATTATTCTCTATAGCTATAGTTTGAATAATTATATTTCGTAACTATGTTATAATAGTGTTTGTATTTTCGCTATACAATTCGCACAATGTCGTAATATTTGTATATTTTGTTATATAATTTTGTAGTGTTTCTATATTTCACTATACAATTCGCGCACAATTTTTGTATAATTCGCTATATAATTCATAATTTTTATATAATATTTGTATATTTCACTATACAATTTGTATACATCATTTATATAATTCACTATACAATTTGCAGTATTTGTATATTTTGCTATACAACTAATGTAGCATTTGTATAATTCTCTGTATAATTTGAAATGTTTGTATTTTTGATACAGTTTCGCGATGTTAATTGCAAACCGTAATTATTTCAAACTATTACTATATGAATTAATTAATTAGTATATGTTTGTTTATTCATATAATTTAATACACTCAAAAAGCGGGGCGGGGGTGGGGTGGGGTGGGGGATTGTAATTTTTATCTTCAAAGTGGGATTGAATTTATTTTTGTTGGTAGAAGTTTAAGGGTAAAAATAATAGCTCCGTCTATGTGAGTCGTTTTTTCTAACAAAACTTTATCCTTTAAATTGTATATTTTCATTCTCTTCTATTTACAAAAATGTGGTGACAGAAACCTAATTTATCAATACATTCTTAATGATAAAATATCCTTCTTATCACCAAAAATTTTTATCGACCGCAAAAATCTTTTAAAAGAAAAAAAGAAAAAAAAGATATATTGATAAGCTAGTAAATATTTATATACTCATATGATGTGTTTACGTCAAATCAATAAATATAAAATATATTTCTTGCATATACATTTTTTGACATTTAACTATGATTAAATTATACACATTTTTGGAAGTCCGAAACCCCGTGCCTATAGAGGTGAAACCTTAACAAGATAATAGGTTGGAGTCATTTTTATTAGTTTGGTGTAAATATTTAGTGGCTAGAGGTAATCTTTTATTTCTCAACCTCTAATATCGTAAAAAAAAAGTCATAGTTGTTTTTGTACTTTCAGAAAATAATTATTTACTATTCGCCATATTGTTTTGATACATTTATCCTTGCCATCCAACATTACATACATATTAAGATGACAAGAGCAAATATGTATTGAAAGTTAGATAACAAGGGCAAATATAGCCCCAAGAAAATATATGACAAAGAATAAATAAAACTCTTTTCTGATCAAGAGTATACAGATCAATATGATCCTTTTTTGTTAATACTAAGAGCTTGTTTGAAATCAGATTAATTTAAAGTTATAAATTTCATGTCAAACGTCTACCAAAGAAAAACTTTTTTTTAGAGGAATCTTAGTAGCAAAGTTGGTTGACTATTTGATATTTCACCTTGTTAGTGAAAATTTGATTCCCCGCATTGTAATTCCCCTTTTCATTTTCCATTCCCTACCTGCAATTTTTTTTTAAAACAAAAGGAGATTTTTTTTTTTGAATTCAACTTTAGTTCGATGATGCAATGTTGTAGAAAAATTTCACTCGAATTTCGGCCAAGACATCATCACAAGACACCCTTTTATCGATGATTCATAAAATGTGCAGTAATTATTTTGCCCAAATAATTTTTTTATTTATATGTACTATGCAAGTTGTTCACAGAAAAAATATTTTATTCAATTGGTGTCATTTATAAGATAGTGACAATTAAATTTCTCTCTATAATTATTAATTAATGATTTAAGAAACATGATCTTTCCATCAATCTCGGATGGAGTCAAAGATTGACTATTTTTTGGCCTTTGAGTACGATGGAATAAAACAAAATGACTCTTTAAACTATCTGCGTTTTTTTCATTCGTGAAGCAGCAGTTAGTCAATGCAACTTTCGACGCTCCTCATGGATCATCTGGAAACAACCGCTTTATGTTTTTAAACATAGGGATTAGACTGCGTACATCCGACTTTCCCTCACCCCGCAATGAACTGGAGTCTTTTGAGGCACTGGGGTATGTTGTTGTTGTTGTTGATTTAAGAAACATGACGATTAATAAGGAACTTTTTTTGTGAAGTCGAAACGATAAACCACAACTAATAGGTCAAGATTACCAAATGATTGTAGTAATTTTGCTTATTCCCCTCCCATAGAATGTACTACTAGCAGAGAAGTTGCGCTGCCATTGTCATGTAATGAATCATATTAAATAATAATATAATATTTCCTACTTTATAAAAAAGATATTAATAATAATTTAATCTACTATGTATAATTTAGTTCGAAGGGCGAGAGTTATTAATAATTAGAAAGATTGAAACGCTACATAAGAATGTATGAATATTTAGCAAGAGGTCTTAAATTAAATGACTAGTAAGAAGATAATATTTTTCCATCAATCTCTGATAGAGCCAAAGATTGACTATTTTTTGGCGTTGAAGTTTGATGGAATAAACCAAAATGACTCTTTAAACTATCTGCGCTTTTTTCATTTGTGAAATAGCAGTTAGTCAATGCAATTTTCGATGCTCCTCATGAGTCATCTGGAAACAGCCGCTTTATATTTTTAAACATAAGGGTTAGGCTACGTACATTCGACCCTCCTCACCTCGCAATGAGCGGAAGCCTTTTGAGGCATCGGGGTATGTTGTTGTAGTAGTAAGAAGACAATAATCCTCCATTGAGCTAAGCAAATCACAAGTTTAATTTTTTTTAAAAATGTGAATTGCATGTCAAAGATTTGATTGTAATTTGTGAGGGCGGCTATAATTTCCACTAACCACAATAATTAATGACAATTCTTTTTAAGATAAGATCATATGTGTTTAGTCAATTTGTGAAAAGCATACGTAGGTACTTGCAATTACCTTGCCTACCATTTAAAAAAAAAGTGACATATATGGTCAATAAAAAGTGTTTCTAGATTCATGTCTACTTTCAAATTTCTTTCTGAGTTGACAAATAAATTAAATTTACTTTTGAAAGTGAATATTTCGCCATTATAATTTCGCCTAAATTGATAAGTAAAACTTCTAACTTATTATTATTGTGTCTCGTGAACATCTAATGTTATTGTAGCACATAAATTTTGAAAGTGTATTTAGATGATCATTTTATAAGTTAGAGTGTCCAATTGAAGTAAAATTGAAATGTCCGTTCAAGTTTTTATGTTTATATATAATAATAATAATAATAATAATAATAATAATAATAATAATAATAATAATAATAATAAACTTCAAGATTAACTTGTCCTACAACTTTAATTTGCTTGATTTTAACGAGTAGCAATTATGTATTATCTTGTACAAGTAGCCGATTTGTATAGTGATAATGAATCAAAAATTCTATGAATCAGTGGTTTGTTGTTCAAAAATTATACCAAGATTCGAAAAAGTTATAAAAAGTCATATTTAGGAGATGTAATATTCTTATCTCAAGATTGGTCGCATAACGTATCATCCTGAAGCTTTTTAGCTAAGATTAAGCCGAAATATCAAACGGGGTTCAAAAACATATACAAAAATGGTCTCGATGAAATTTTTGGCCAAGCGATTCGAAAGATAATTTCCAGGGCAAAACTGCTAGCTTAGTTTATTTTACCTCTTTGTTCATAAAATGCGCTCAACACATGTGTTTTACATATTGATGACCTATTTGTTCAGAAAACGCACTCATTGCATGCGTTTTATGTGTTTATGACCTATTTATTTATAAACGCACTCAATGCATGTGTTTTATATGTTGATGACCTATTTGTCCATAAATCACACTCAATGCATGTGTTTTTATGTGTTAGTGACCTATTTGTTCATAAAATGCACTCAGTACATGTGTTTTATGTGGTGGTGACCTATTTGTTCATAAAAGCACTTAATGCATGCGTTTTTTGTGTTGATGACCCTTTAGTTCATAAAACACATTCATTGAATGTGATTTGCATGTTATACTATTTCAGTTTTTAATGAGGAGCATTTTGATCCTTTCTCCATATTATTTTGAGGACAGAATCGACATCATATCAATTTCAAGCGTATTTTTGTCACACCCTGAGCCTACACTTTGGACATGACTGGTACTCAGAAATCATTCTGGTTTCTAATCGAACCCTTGGCATGGCTGACTCATTCATCTGAAGACTTTAACATGCATGCAGAAGTTTTATAAGATGAACCTTTAAAACATTTAATAAAACTTGAAGATTTTCAATTATGCTCTATACAAAGTCTGAAAATATCTTCTAATACAAATAATAATAATGCTTATTATATCTGAATGGATAGATTGAACTGACTTTCTAACTTTGTCCATGAAGCCACATGACTATCTGACTGTAAAATTATTGGGATTTTGCTTAAAAATGAAAAGGGTCATTATTCTACATTAAAAAATTATTGAAGAATAGCTTGGAGACTTGTCTATATAAGGAGGCTTAAGTTATATTTTCAAATGTACCAAACCAAATACATTTCTAACATTGTTTGTTAGGAGAATGTACTGAGGTTTTAAATGTATCAAACCAAATACATTTCATATAGTGGTCGGTTGTTGTCTTTTGACAACGGTTACGATTTTTCCCAGTTTTGGGTTTTTCATGTTAAATTCTTGTGTTGTTTTATTTCTAAATTTTTCTTCTTTTTGCAAAAGGGGCGGAGATCTTGGAGTTTAGGGGAGAAGAGTTTATTTTTCCCAACAAGTGGTATCAGAACAAGATCGCCTAGCTTGAGGGGAGAATCTTAGGATGCTCTGTGGTCGCAAGTTTGACTGATCTTCCACATCAGAATAGATTTTCTGGTTCAAGAAGCTTGCATGAGGGGAAGTTGGTGCAATTGAAGTATCAAGGCTTGTGGTGAATTCTAAGTCTGGTAGTGTGGAGGTACATGTCTAGATAAGCTCTATCTAGGAAAGGCTTGGTATTTAAGTGATCACGCTGGACCCATCTCTCTTTCCTAGAAACTTACCTGGCATGCTGTTCACGAGCTACAAGATTCTAAGCAAGTTTTTTTTCCATTCTCAGAAAATGGTCAACGATACGGTTACAATGAGAAGCATCAAATTTGACATTGAGAAATTTGATGGAAGAATCAATTTTGGCTTGTGGCAAGTTCAAGTCAGGGATATATTGATTCAATCAGGTCTACACAAGGCCCTGAAGGAAAAACCAGAAGCAGGTTATAGCGATGATTCATCAAGCAAGAGAGATGAAGAATGGGATGATTTGGATTTGAGAGATGCATGTGCGATACGGCTTTTTCATTGGCAAAGAATGTCCTTGCAAATGTGCATAGAATTGTGACGGCCAAGGAATTATGGAAAAGTTGAAAAAGTTGTATCAAACAAAGGGAGTCTCAAATTGGGTGTACTTGAAAGAACAATTTCATACATTGCGTATGGGTGAGGTTACTAAAATCTCGGATAATTTGAGTGTTCTCAATGGGATTGTCTCTGAGCTTGAAGCTATTGGGGTGAAGATAGATGAGGAAGATCAAGCCTTAAGGCTCGTTTGGTCTCTTCCTTCGTCTTTTGCACACATGAAGCCAATATTGCTCCATGGGAAGGAGCAAGTGGATCTT
>JAOTQJ010000002.1:2866112-2878853 GCA_025642045.1 Solanum sejunctum | reverse complement strand
AATGCGGTCTTTGATAGGGACCCAGATGACCTTATGTGACCCAAAGACATGTACATCCTTATGGCATGCCGCTATTTACCATGGTGTGGGATGTGAGATTAATAGCGAAATTACATACGAGCATTGGTGTGGCAGAAATGCAATGTGTGTGATGAAACAACTATGTCGACGACTGATGGACTTCCACGGAGAGCCAATAGTGGAGGTTGCACCATAATAATCAGCAAAGTATTTTTCGAGGTGAGTCGAAGTGGAAATTCTTAGAATGGTTTATTCTAAGTGGTGATACTCTTTATGGTGGAGTATGACAAGTGTTCATCAATGTGGAGTATGGCGGATAACTGCTGCTATGATCATTTTTAATCAAGGTGGAGTTTGTTGGGATTTTGCTTAAAAATAAAAAGGGTCATTATCCCACATTGGTAAATTATTGAAGAATAGCTTGGAGGCTTGTCTATATAAGGAGGCTTAAGTTATATTTTCAAATGTACCAAACCAAATACATTTCTAATATTGTTTGATAGGAGAATGTATTGAGGTTTTATGTGATTGTAAAAAATTTTCACATAGTGATCGGTTGTTGTCTTTTGACAATGGTTGTGATTTTTCTCAGTTTTGGGTTTTTCATGTTAAATTCTTGTGTTGTTTTATTTTTCAATTTTTCTTCTTTTTGCAAGAAGGGCGGAGATCTTGGAGTTTAGGGGAGAAGTATTTTATTTTTCCCAACAAAAATAAATAAAATGGACTAACTAATTAGAGTACGCTGAAAGCGAAGAGGTCTTGCCAACTACTGCTAGAAAGCTGTCGTACTAAATGTCTGTTATCAAGGGTACATAAATCTACATCATAAAATAATAGTGCCAAAGGGCATGGGTATGTGGAATGTACGGTATATAAAATAACCAAAACAGAAACTCAGAATAGGATGCTCAACTTAAAGACATAACTCAGGAAATAACTAAGTGACATAATCAATGCAATATAAGTAAAACATATGGTTTAATGCATAAATAATGCAACTCAGTTTGTATCTGAAAATAATATATACTTTAACTTGGGAGTTTCTCTAGCTGACAACCATCACTATGAGCATCATGATATATGATATAATGTCTTATCCATGTTGCTAGAGTCATCCAATACCTTGTCAGGGTAAGGGACGAAGCTGAACTTATAGATCCATCTAAACTAGGTTATCTCAGTGACATATAAGAAGCTGTACATCTGGTACAATCCAATCCTATGATGACTACATAGTTTATGGAATTGAAGTTATCTGAACTCATACCCACATCAGTGCTTAATACTACTTCCAAAACATGCACTGTGCTAAACAACTGTAAAAATGTCCTACTTTAGAGGAAAACTAAAAATCTGCTACTTGGAGCTTGTCTCTATATGTTTTCTTTAAATTTTATTTTTCTTTCTCAAAATTAATAATGCTTTCTCATAACTGATAATGCTTTCTTTAAAAAAAGAAAGTAGTCATGCTCTTTACTGATAAAATAACAAAGTTGGAATTGCCAAGTTCTCTTAAACTCTAAAACTCATGCATGATGAATAGTAATGTAAATTAAAATATCTTTACTGACTGGACTGCTCTTCCGAAACTGATATTCTATACTCAAAAGATAGTATAGTAAAAAGTTTATTTGTATAACTCATGCGGAGGTACTTCTTGAAACTAACTTATACTTTAGGGAGGATAACTTTTCAATTTAATTAAAGCCTGATAATGGAATGGTTCTCAAAACTCATCTGGGATTCTTGAAAAAATATAGTAATACTACAAAAATATATAAAAATTTACCTAACAATGAAGTTCTTGACATACTAATAGTAAAATAACTAGGATTTCACAATAAGGTTCTAAAATTTCTCCATAAAATCATTATAGTAATAAAATTGACTTGACTCTTGACTAGAATTCTTAATAAGAAATATATATTATGCATGAAAATTAGATTTTAAGTGACCTTACATACCTGGGCACAAAGTTTCTTGAAGAATTTGGGAGATTTTCTCAAACCCTAGCTCTTTTTCTTTTCTCCCTAATTGTTTTTCTCTTAATTATGTGAAAGTGAAAGAGAATGAGCGTAGGTTACTAATTTAGGGTGAAAATGATGAGGTTTTAGTCTAGAATCGATGGGGAAAAAGATTAGAACACCCTTTTTTATATAATTATATGTCAAGTACCGTGATGGAGCAAGTCCGTCATACGGACTTATTCCATTTCTGTTCATTTTTTGACAAAAAACTTAAAATGCATCTAGAACCTATTTTTCTATAAAATAACAATAGACCGCATTCATTGAATTCGTTTTATGTGTATTTCTGTAAATCACACTTCTTCAGTGCGTTTTATGAAGAAAACTCAAAAATGAACTTTCACAACTTGGTTTTGTAATTTTTCTCCGAAAAGTCATCTTTTGATCTGATTGGCCCAAAATTCAATCGAGATCACATCCCCACACAATTTTTTATCTGATTGATATTTTGACCTCAGATTTGTCAAAAACGTTTGGGATGATGCATTATGCGAGCAATCTTTTGTCTAAGGATATTTTGATAATTTCTAGGGTGTAACAATTTTTTCCTCTCATTCACGCAGTAAGACT
Source organism: Solanum sejunctum (assembly GCA_025642045.1). Lineage (NCBI taxonomy): Eukaryota > Viridiplantae > Streptophyta > Magnoliopsida > Solanales > Solanaceae > Solanum > Solanum sejunctum. The sequence goes on along the minus strand of JAOTQJ010000002.1, from coordinate 2,876,235 downwards.
TGAGAACTAGGGCTATACGGAAAAAGGGAAATGCAAGAGTTCAGAGAATCAAGTCAATTCTTCATCTTTAAAGATTTGATATAATCTTCATCCTAGGTATGCAAGACTAATTAAAACGTGAATTGTGTTCATTTACGTGTCCTATTTCTTCGTTTCGTTGAATTGATGTCAAGTTTGAATTTATGAGTCTCTTATGGTAGAACTCTTGAACATTATCCTAATAATAGTAAATTCTTGCATATTTACATTGATGTGTTTATGAGTTAAGTATTTTGAGAAACTGTATACGCTATATTCTCGATGAACCCTAATTGACTGTTGTACATAATCTACTATTCATATATTTGATTGAGTTTGAAAGCTAAAATTATGAATGTCATAAATTAAGATGAATTAAATATAAATATACTTTGAGTAGTCGTTGAATGTCCTTATCCCTGTTTTGAACTTCAGCATTTTATGCGCATTTCTGGATTACCTTGAACGTTACATTAGTAGGTTCCTTATATTTGTTAATATATTCAACAAATTATGTATATACAAAAATCTTTATTAGTAACTTGAGTAGACGATAAAAGAAATAGGATAGAAATGGAAAATTAAAAAAATGTATATGTGGCACGATGTGCCCCTATGTTTCCATATTACTATTTATTATCCAATTTTATCTACTTTACTTTTTCTGGATTACCATATCATATATGTTACTAAAATTTATTATATGCTATTTCAAATAACTTAACCTAATGGCATAAAAATATTATACAATCCTAATTTGGAAAAAGAAAAAAAAATAACGTGAAAATGTCTCATTCAATTAAACTTCATAAGAAAATGAAACAAAACAAACAAACAAACATTTTGGACAGTATAAATATTACAACAAATCATCAAAATCTAAACTCTCTGGAATTTCAAACTTCATGAAACTATTGAAGTTACTGCAATAACTCTCTTTCTCTTCTTCTATGCTTGACAAAGGCGTATCGAAACTGAAATTTTGACTATTCTGATTATTGTTGTTGTTGTTTAAAGATTGAATCGTTGAGTTCTCAGATACATCAGACGCAGAGTAACTATAATTTTGAAGAGGCAACATCATATTTTCTTGGAACATTTGGCCATTATTTATCATGTAATGTCCCATGTTACCTTGCATGGATTGGGAAGATGAAGATGAAACATTTTGTGGGGTGCAATTTGGTATTTTCGAAACTTGGTTGCACAATTGATCATTATGTTGGAAAATAGAGGACTGATTGTGCAATAATTGATTTTGTTGAACTTTTTGGAGCAAGAGTTCATGACCTTGAGAGTTTTGATTTTGTAATAGGAGTTCTAGATTTTCATGATTTTGGGATAATAAAAGAGAATTTGCAAGTTTGAAGATTTCTGGGTTTATAAGTGCTTGTAGTCCTAGCAAGCTTGAAAGATTAAGCTGAGTTGAGTTGAAAAGTGATGACAAGTCTAAGAAATCAAGGCGAGGTCTATGAGTCACTGGATCAATGCCCATTTTTAATAGCCTTTTTCTTATATGGGTATTCCAATAATTCTTTATTTCATTGTCGGTTCTTCCAGGCAAGCGTGCTGCTATAGCCGACCACCTGAGCACAAACATAGTGATATACATATGAGTTAAAATGTTGAGAATATAATTAAACGAATATATATCCTCTCTAATAGCTTAAGTTTTCAGATAAATTAATGACACAATTGAACATGTTATCACAATTGACAGAGATCGTTGGGTTCAAGTCTTATTAATTATAGTCACATATTCATAATATAATTAATTAACTAACAATATATCTTCTTTCTCTAGTACCTTAGATTTTTAAATAAAATGGATGTGGATAGACCATTGAATTCAAGTCTTAATTATCGTCACAAATTATAAAAAGAAGATTTCACATGCTTGATTAATGAAAAAGTACAGAATTTTCTTTTTTTTTTTTTTCAAGAAAGAGTATAAGCCAATAATGAAAACTTGAAAAAGAAAAACAAATAATCAGATCTCAAAATGAATATCGAAACACCAAATAGGGATTTGGAAGAGAAGAAGTGATAGATATAAAATCTTACTTGTTGCCAAGAACACTATGAAGTTGGATAATAGTTTCTTCTTCTTCAAAAGAGAATCTTCCTCTTCTAATATCAGGCCTCAAATAATTTGTCCACCTAAGTCGACAACTCTTGCCACACCTTTGAAGTCCTACACAAAATTTTATCGAAAAATCATATTGTATATATAATAAGGTAAAAACTTAAATATATATATATTTATATATAGAGATATATAAATGTGAAATTTATTAATAAAATTTTTTTCTCTCATACTATTAAAATATCTATATATTATTCTTTAAGGGGGGAGATATAGAAGGGAGGTAGGACTTCATTTGAACCTCTTTTGCCAGAAAATCATCCTATATATAAAAGGTTGATTTTATATATATAGATAGATAGATAGATATATTTTTGATAAATATTTTTCTCCGACGCTATATAATAATAGAAGATAGATGAATTTAATTATTTACCAGCATTCTTGGGAAGATTTCTCCAGTTTCCAGGGCCATGAACTTGAATATACTGAATTAGTTTTTGATCTTCCTCTGGAGTCCATGGACCTTTCTTTAGTCCATTTTTATCAGAAGATGGTGTTCTTCCCATTGCTTCTTTTTTAGAAATTTTGGCTTAGAAAATTGCAAGTGTTTGAAGAAAACACAAAGAAATAAAAGAAAGTGAGTATATTTTGGAACAAAAGTGAAGTTTGTAGGTCCCTAGATAGGGGGATTTATGACACTTATTTATAGATGAGAAATAAGTGTTTAATTAATTAAAAATGATTGAAAGTCAATAGGATTTCCCCTTCTCTTTTCTATGTTTTGTGATGACATATATATGAGGTGAAATGTTTAAAAGATACAATAGTTATAGTTAGAGTGAAATTTTTTTTCAAGAGACTTCAAATTATAAGAAGTAAATAAACGAAAAGCTATGAAAATTTAATTATATCAATTCTATAAATATGTGTGTGTATAGCGTTATCTATATAATCGTATTAATATATTGTATCAGGTTATTGTGAAATAAATTTCACGTATTATAAAAGATCAGAACTAATATATTGTATCAGGTTATTGTGAAATAAATTTCACGTATAAAAGAAGATCAGAACTAATTAAGAATCATATTAGAGCGAGTTCATGATCCAACTATTAAGACACCTTTTGAATTAAGACACTTATCGTGAGGTTGATACATCACTTTTTCTTTTTGTATCATATTAAAATAGTGTGTATAAAAGTTTTGTAAAAAAATATACATACATACATATACATATACATATATAATTTACCTAACTTCATAAAAGTTTTCTGTATTGTTTAGTACATAAATTTACATCATAAGAATAATTAAAAGATAATTATAGATAACTGTATACAACTTAGATCAAAACAAAAAAAATATCACATACAATATGTTACATACATTGTGTAATTTCTTTTATACTATCAATATATAAGTTAAATCCTTTGTTGCATATCAAAAGGTAAAATTTTGACAATTTCAATTTTTTAATAGTAATTCTTTTTGGATTTTAATGCAAAGTAGAAAATTGTGAAATTTTGGAAGAATGGTTAGGGACAAGTGTCTACTAACTAATGGTTTTGACTTTGCAACAATGTCCTCAAACAAAGACTAATTAGTTGGTATGGTTGGTAGATTTCCCCTACCAATTATGAGGACAATGTTTCATATTCAATTTTTATGGAAATGTTTGCTTCTTTCTAATGAAAAAATTTGTCTTTTTGAATGAAATTTCTATAATACTTTATAAGAGTTGTGTATATTTCATTGATTACGTTGAATATCATCATCATTCTAACTTGTCACCTTTTGAAGGTTGGGACCAAATTTTGAAGACCAAGATTTATATAACTTAAATTGAAATAGTATATTTCAAAAACTTCTTCAAAAATTCATGGTTGGTATATTAAGGTGGTGTTATCTATATATTCTGACATTTGATATTTAGATTTCATTTAGTTGTTTGAATAAAATATGCAGATTAGAAAGAGTATGAATGGAAAATAAGTAAACATGAGTAACTTTTTCTCATGAAGTTATGATCATAATTGATGAACGTCATTGTCACGATCTAAGTTTAGGACCTAGATGTGTCACGAAGAATGAGAAATTCGAAGACAACTCAAAACAAACCTCTTAGTATATCATATACACATCCTTGGTTGCGAAAGCTAAAATAAGACAATAACAAGAATCAATTATAAAAAGAAAAGCAGGACTAAGGAAGTCTTAGATAATCATAAAAGTATAAGAAAAGTCAAGCTTAAAAGCATATATAACATAGTATCCAACAACACCTCTACTTAAGAATGGAGCGGGGGCCAAGACACTTCCCGGACTCATCCTCATGATAATAAGTATCCAACATAAAAAAAAAATATCAACATAGTGTGAATAAAATAGATATTATCCTCGTAGTTGAGGACTCATCAAAGCTTTCTTTAAGAACTGAGTTAGCCACGTGGAGGAGGAGGATCGATAGGAGCTCGGGTCCCTACATGGTAATATCATGTAGGCATAGAGTATAAGTTAGTACCTGGAATGTACTAAGTATGCGGGATGCAATGCAGCAAGAATCATGAGCATAATAATCAAGATGCATAATCATCGTCAATAGACATGAGCTCAATATAACATATATAATGAATGCTTAGGTGTAACATGCTTGAGATGAATTATGCTTGCATAGCTTACTCAACACAACAAGGTGGTATTCATAGTCCATCCAAATACCTTGAACTACAGGGTGAGGCATACAACATAGTTCATAATTCCTTCTACTAGGTAATGAGTAGTACATAAGGGTGAGACATACAATATAATACAAAAACCCTTCATGTAAGTATAGGATAAAGCATAGCATTAAACCGTACATGAAAGTGAGGCATACGACATAGTTCATAATCCCTTCATGTAGGTAGTGCATAGTATAAAATCATACATGAGGTGAAGCACACAACATAGTTCATAACCCATTCATGTAGATAATGCATAGTATCAAGTCATACATGAGGGTGAGGCACATAACATAGTTTATAACCCCTTCATGTAGACATTTGCCTTGTACTAGAGGGTCAGGCATACAACATAATTCATAACCCCTTCTAGTAGGCTTCACAATCCACAAACATATAAACACAGCGTAAGAGCTCATTAATGACTTGAGAATTCTTGTCATGTAATTTCATCAAACACATGGTGGGTTCATGACACTTGTTCAAAATCATGCAACTCAAGAGTAAATTAAGAAGAGTAAACCCAATTTGAATCAACCCACCAATATTTTAGTAAAACTCTCATTTAGGGTACCTTAAAATTTATCTCAAAATTCACAATAGTTCATAGTTTTCATAGTTCGCATCATGCATAACTTCAATGGACATTAATCAACTCATAGTATGAGATTAAAATAGATATTCATGGATAGTCAATTAATACTTGATAAACCCCAACATAATTTACGTTCATAATTTATAATAAGAGATGTCCATAGGTAATATAACTTGAAATCGTGCAATTTTCATAAAAAAAGAAGGTTGGGCCCCATGGGTGAAAGGACTCATGGATGAAGACCCACATACCTTAAACTTTGAGTTTCTTGGAATGAACTTGAGGGAGGCTTGAAGCTTAAGATGGGTTCTTGAGTTCCAAAATTGAGCTTAAAATCTTTGACTTTGAATGAGAGATTTGATAAAGTCTTCGAGAGGTTTTAGAGAGGGTTTGTGAGTTATAGAGTTGAAAAAAGGGTTAAGTATGAAAGATTTCACGTTTAAATGAGCATTAGATAATTATTCAAATGCCCCTGGACGAAATAAAAAACTAATGAAAAGTTTACATTGGCCTGCGTTCTGTCCGTGATGCGGACCAAACGCGAAGGACATTTTGTGCTAGTCCGACCCTGGCTGCGTCACACTAGGGGCGCGGAGACACACTAGAAAATGGTTAATTAGCGAAAATTATTTTTCACTACGGGTCTTCTAAAATTCGAGTTATACCCATTTCTCAGTCAATTTTGTCTCTTGATCAAGAATATGAAGTTAGATTTTTGAAATTAAGCACGAATTTTGAGATATATAAAAATTATAATTATGGGATATTCCGAAGCGCATGAGAAGTGTTTTAGTCATTTAAATATAATTTTTTTTAGATATTAATACTTGAAATAAAATGCTTCAAAAACGTCTCTAAAAGTTCATGTTTTCTATATTAAGGTGTTGTTATCTACATATACCGACGTTTGATATTTAGATTTCATTTAACTGTTTAAAGTATGCAAATTAGAAAGAGTATGAATGTAAAGAGAGTAAACATGAGTAGCTTTTTCTCGTGAAGTTATGATCATAACTTATGGACGTCATTTAAATATAATTTTTTATACCCGTACTTGAAATATATTATGTTCATGACATTTATAATGATTGTTATAGAGGGATTAATTTTACAAAGAGTGTAGTGCTATTTAAATGTCATTGTTGTTATCGATAGAATATTATTATAAAAAACTAAAATCTTATATGAAAATCGATTCGAAAGAAAATCAAGTTATTACAATGAAAAGTTTTTTTTTTAAAAAAAAGTGAAATAATATATGTAATGGTCATTATAGTATTTGAGGACCTTGACATGTCTCCTTTCAAGGAAGCCAACTTTCTATATATGACTATATATAGACATCAACTGAGAAATTAAAAAAAAAATAAAACTTAGCATAGTTCGTTTATGTTAAAATTTTCTTGATGATTGTAAATTTTTGTATTATAAATAACACTTGTTTATGTGTACAAGATGCCAACTTTCCAAATTGGGTACAAAGTGAGGTCATTGAAGATGATCCAATACCATACACGTACCCTAAAGTAAACAGGTGTTAATTTTAATTAATTTCTATTTCAATGATATAATCAATTAATTAATTAAATAATTAGTTAACAAACCAACAAGGATCCTTATTTGGTCTCTAATAGCCACACTACTACTATAAGCAGTCTACAGATGTTGAATAATTAAGAGCTTAATTAATTAATTGATTAATTAATAAGATTAAAGAATTAGCTTCACAACCACACATATATTACACATGGCCATAACGTGGACAGTTAATTTTGGTTATCAACATTTATTCAACTTTGAAATTTGCATGCAAGTTTAACTTCATTTTCCACTCTTATAGTGTGTACACTATAGAATGATGATTTGGTGTATGTAAATGTGTATTCATATGTAATGACAGAGTTAGGATTTTTACTAAAGGAATTCAAAATTTAAAGAAGCGGATACATGAATGAGGTTTGAGATCTATTATATATACATAAAAAAGTTATTTTAACCTATATATAAATAATATAATTTTCACCAAAAGGGGTTTATGTTAGGTTGTGGAGCCTGATATTATATCTGAGTACTTAGCATCACTGTAGCAGCATTGTAGCAGCGGATAGAAATTGGGGTACTGTAGCACGACTACGGGATACTCTAGCAACGGCTACAGGGGGTACTGTAGCAACGACTATGAGGTACTATAGCAACGACACTTTTACTGTAGCAACAACCTTCAAAATCTTCGTATAAATAGGCTAGTCATTTGTTATGGTAAGACATCCAAAAAAAAATCTCCCATCCAGAAATCCAACAATCTTGTAAAACATTCTTCCTGTGTAATTGTTCGAATATCATTAATATATATACTATATCGCCGTGGGGTTTACCCATTTGGTAAACTCCGCGGTGACATTGGGCGTTACCTCGAAAGTAACTTTTTTTCTTCCTCTTAGATATTCAGATCGTATTTCCTAACAGTTTCGAATGAACCCTCTAACTATAAGGTAGCTCTGTCTTTGCTCATATGATTAATGGCGAAATCAAAAACAAAAAATGTGTAAATTTACATCTCAATACTGTTAATAATATTCAAAATTAAATATACAACCATAATAGCTACACCACATAATTTCTGGACAAAAGGTGTGGATCAAGCCACTCTTTGCTTAAGATGATTTCGCCGATGCATTTGGTACTCTACAATTTCTACTTTATCTTGGGAATAGTTTTTCTTTTTTGGGATATGTTTAGTAAAGAAATTTCTTTTAAAATAAGAAAAATGATTTACTCCGATTCTCACCTTCAATAATATTTATTTAGATTATACACAAATATTTTTAAAATAATATATTTTATTTGTGTACTGAATACACACACAAAAAGAGTAAGAATACCACTTATCAAAATTATTTTTCATCAAAATTATTTACTATCAAAAGGCCCCTCAAGGGATATGTTGACATTTGGCACTATCTAATAAGCAAGAGGGGTGAATTAGGTTATATTTAATTTTTGATTAAATGATGGATCATGTTAAATATTTTGTGGAATAAAAACAACATAAGAGTAACAAAATAATTTTTTTTTCCTTAAGTAAAAATCAATTCACTTACAAAAATGAAACCTCACGACTTACATTTGTGTACAAGAAATTCAACCTAGTAACTAACTAAGCCTTATACAATAACCTACACATATTGTCACTTCAAGTTACTCCTAACTTGAAACTAAAATATCTCAAAGAATTTTTCCTAAACAATATTTCTATAAAAGTAGTAAAAGAATTACTCATTAAGAGAATAAGCAGGCAACTCTTTGTTAACATGATTGCTTAAGCTGTCTATTTCTTCATCGTTATTATATTAGATATGCAAAAATAATTTGTGGGTTCATTAATTTAATATTTTTAAAGCAGCTTATTATATTTCTTCAACTGTTTCAATTATGATTTTACAATATTAGCACTAATAAATTATTTTTATGAGTTTCTTAATTTAATATTTTCAAAGCAGCTTGATTATATTTCTTCAACTGTCTCGATTATCATTTTACAATATTAGCGCTAATAAATTATTTTGCGAATAAACAAACGTCTCTCAGCCAACATGCCTGCTTCTTGCCGCTATTATATGGGACCCATAAAAATAATCTGCGAGTTTCTTAAGTTAATATTTTCAAATAAAGCAATACATGATATTTCTTCAGTTGCTTGTAGGTCTAATAATTAATAACTTAAAAATTTTATAATGCATATAAAAAATTTATTCGCATCACAAAAATTGACATTAAAAAATACTAAAAGTTACACAAATACACAATTTATATTTACATAATTACCAAAAATGCCTACTCTTTTAAAAAAATATAAAAATTCCTCAAATGATACAAAACTGCAACACTTATTGATACAAATTACAATTAATACTTCTCCATGTATCAATTAAAATTTCTTAATGCTCCCACGTATTCGACATGTATCACTAGTTTCATTTTTTGTATGAAACGATGAGATTTTTGGTAGTTTTAAAAAAATTTGATATTAATTTAAATTAACTCTAAAAAGTATGAGATTTGCGTTGACCCTATGCGAGTATGGGCTCGTGACTAGATATTATCTTTATATATCACAAAGGTCAAATATATCTTTATATGTATTATTAAAAAAAAATTAAAATATATATAATCTTTTTAATTATCTTTTAAATATGTACTATAAAGTTATTATCATTAATTTAATATATTTCTCTGTCCTAATATCATGTTTGATCTTAATTTTATTAGGTTAATATATTCTAATAATTCTTGGATTTGCTTACACAATATATATTGATTCCAGAAATAGTTGTCAGAAAAATAGGGATTGCTTGTTGGGAACTTGTACTAAATTGCAACCACGTAATGAGCGTTGACTCCTTTCGTCCACCCTTACAATAAATAAATAAATAAATAAATAATAATAATAATAAAATTATTCTAAAATATAACTTAGTAGTATTCGATAAAGTGAATATAAAATTATAAGGTTTCAAATTTAAATTTTGACAAAAATAAAAATAATTGATAAATATCTTTCGTATATCAATCTTAGCCTCGATAAATATAATTATAAGTTGATTTGGATATTATAATTATCGATAAATATGACAATAGTAATATATACCATACATAATCTTGGTTATTATGTGAATGTCGTTAGGTTATTGTTGTGAGG
>JAOTQJ010000002.1:2850091-2865364 GCA_025642045.1 Solanum sejunctum | reverse complement strand
ATTCTTGTAAGTAATAGAAGAAATTTTTCTCTCAAATTTGTGTTTACCAATGCTCAATTGATCCTTTGGCCTCAACACTTTTAAATTAGAGTGTTGAATATATTGGTGAGGATTCAATTTTCCCATATTATAATCCCCTCCCCATTCCTCTTCCTCTACCCCCAATTGTTTTTAAAAAAGGAAATTTTTTAAATTTGAATTATTTTTAATTATAATTATTGGAAAAAATAATTCTATTATCTCAAAAAAATTATTTTATTTCCTATTATATTGAGAGAATATCATTTTATTGTGTCCTAAATTTCAACATTTAGTTATCCTAATACCTGTTTAATTATCTTATAGTTTCAAAATTTAGTTGGTCAAATATCATTATTTCTTCATTATTGTCCACGGCTATTTTCTTCAGGGTGCCTTAATGCAATTTCATATCCATTGACATTGACATATGGTATTGTTATATATATGTTACTTAATTGTAAAACGAGGGAAGAGAAGAACACATATTTGTAAGAAATAATCTTTTCTTTTATTGATGTGTTGGGTTTCTTTTTAAAATTTTTTGTTAGATTTTAGCTCCTAATTTTATAATAAAAGAGTTTATTGAATCTTGGAGAAAATATTCATACCAGATAAAGTATCTTTAAGAATAATATCTTTTGACATGCTTCTAGCTACGTGAACTTCTTAAAAATGAAACGTGTTCGTGTTTGTGTTCATAATGAAATGTTCATATTCGTGATGGTGTTCATGTTCGTAAAAATAAAATAGTTTCCGTAAGATTTTCTAATAATAATAAAATAATATTATTTTTAAAATGAACCGAAGAAAAAGGGATTGGACTGATTTGGAATGTGTTTATCATTTTGAATAAATGGGTACAGCTCACCCTTTTATTTATTTTTTTAAAAAAGGATATACATGAAATATGAAAGAAAAAAGGACAATAATTACAGTAAAAAGTTAAATTGCGGATACATGAATTGAATTGAATTGATATATAAGTAGAAGTTCCACCTAACATGAATGAATTTGTGGTTGATATTGGATCTATGAGATGGGATAAGAGAATTTAAAAAGCAGAAAATATAGGAAGGGAAAAACACGTTTTGGAATTTTTAAATTTTAGATTTGTTAATTTAGTAGTTGATAGCTAAAGGTAGATATGAAATATTGAGATTTTAAATTTTAATTTAATAATTGATAAATTAAATTTTGATACGATGCAGAATTTGATAATACCATATATATTAAAGTTTTAGTTAATTGTATTATAAAGTTAACACTATTAATTTAATTATTTCTATTTTTTTATTAAAGCCATGATATATATTTTTCTTTGGCCTTGTACTAATGATTAATGGAGATATTGATATATGGCTTTTATTTAGTAAACAATTCGGTATTCGAGAAGTACTAAATACCAAATGGTACTAATATCTTATACTAATTCTAAATTCAAATATCATAATTTTAAAATTTCACTCATGAATATCATATCTAAGAAATCTAATTAAATATACAGTTTGCAAAATTATTGAATTCGTTTCACTGATCTAATGAGTCTTTTCCCTTGAAAGTAATTAGTATCAACTATTCAAGTTAAGAAACCAGATACTCCACATTTAATTAAAAGCACTAAATTTTTTTTTAAATAATTGTCCTAACAACACTTCAAGAAGATAAAGTCTCTTCTTGTTATAGTCCTCACAACGATCACACTCTAAAAAAAAATAAGAATCATTACAACTCTATAATAATCATATTACAACTTCAACCATGAAAGCAAAAACAATAATCTAGACAACATAAGGTTAAACCACAATTATTTAATAAAAACATAACTTATTCAAATGCAAACATCAACTTACACCACTTGAAGTAAAACACAAATGCAATTATAAAATCACAGGCAAAACAATAACAGAAATGATTTGAACACCCCTCTCTAGATAAGAAGCAGATAGATAGTGCTCATCAATTACATCAATTCAAATCACTCTAGTTATCAAATGATTGAACAATCGGAAGTAATTTATTTGCATTAATTTCCTCTAGCCCTTGAGTGAATATAGAAGCAAAAGCATTCATTCTAGTTTTGGGCAAAGACAAACCAATTTGTAAATCTCCATTTGAGTCCTTTGACTTACTAAGGGACATCAATATACCATCATCTAGAGAAACAAACTCCCATTTGTGTGGCCTTCCCCACCCAAAATCAGCCTCATATAAATCAAGCTTTGGTGATCCCGCAACAGCAAGATAACGACTTTTATCACCTATCTCAACTTCATTTAGCCACTTACCACTTAACATATATTCCATATCATTAATCCTTTTATGAATGGTTGCTCCTATCGATTCCGCCGCGATAGTAAACCCTTCATTTCCAACTAAATCAACATGCCTTATTCTTGAAATGTACCAGATGATACAATTCCCAAAGTAAGATGAAGGAAGTGGAGGATCGAATCGCGATCTATAATCTACAGTACATGAGAAGTACTCCATTACATTCTTGTCTATTACTTCATGAGTTGCATCCTCTGATTTTATCAAGCAAGTCCATATATAACTACATGTTACGGTGTATGATGTTACATGAGGCAAGCTAGGTCGTCTTGACGATATTAAATTCTTGAGCTTCTGAATTTCGTCTCGTCTTATAATAAAAGTACCTCGAACTATGTCATTCGGAGGAGTCACAATTACGTTATTCATCTCCGTCATATATTTCTTCATTCCGTCCCATAATATATCCCTTAGTCCATGAGGGTCTTTGACAATAGACCGATCATAAAATGGAATCATGAACTCATCATTTCCACCGTATTTGTTGAAGGAAGCCCATGCCTTTATGAATGCTACTATGGTGGATCCATCACCAACGACATGATGGTTAGTGAAACAAATAGATATGCCATTATAATTTGGAAAAAGTGTCACTTGAATGGCAAAAACAGATGCAAATCGGAACCCCGATACATCCTTAGGTTTCGTTAATTGAGGAACAAGGGGATGAAAATCTTTAGCGTAACATGGATGATCATTACTAACAAGATAATCAAAATCCATGTCACTTTCAGAAAAAGTAACAGATACAGAATCTCCTTTCACATAACGCAGTTCAGGAGAACCACTCGAATCCAATGGACAAACTAAGTTTCCAGCTAGGGGTAGGTAGTGTTTGAGAGTGAGGGAGAGTGAATGTTTGAGAGTAGGAATAATGGTTTGGACAAAACTATTTTTGTCAATGGGGAGCTTATAGAAGAGAATCCTTGGTACATGTTGGTTATGTAACCACAAAATATCAAAGTAAGTGAGAGGGAGTGTCATCTTATCTGAAGATCCCAAAGATGGTGCAACTTGACATTGCTCAACAACCAAAGCCATGTTGTTGTTTGGTTAACAAATCAGAGAAGGTTTGGCTTATAAAAAAAAAAATACTCTCTGTCCCATCTCTTCATCCCATTTTATAGAGCAGTCTGGGACTTGATATAAAATTTAAGGAAAAAAAATGATTTATGAATCGTATGGTTTAAAATAACTATGTGATAAGATAAAAAAAAATTTAAATTTGAAATATTTTTAATTATTATAATAAAATAATATTATCTTTTAGAATGAACTATAAAAAAAAAGGGATTGGACTGATTTGTAATGTGCTCATCGTTTTGAATAAATGGGTTGCACGCCCCCCCTTTTAATTAAGAAAACGGATATCACATGAAATATGAAGAGAAAATAATACTCTCCCCATTTTAGAAAAAATAATCTAGTTTGACTTAGTATGATATTTAAAAAATAAATGAGATTTTTCAATTTAGTGATTCTAAATTAAACTTATGTTAAATATCAAAATTTTCTTTAATCTTGTGGCTTGAAACATATCACGTGAAAATTAAAATCAAAATTTTGCTAAAAATGAAAATGAATCATTCTTTTTTAGATATACCAAAAAAAAGTCATTATTTTTTAGACGGAGGAAATAATAATTTTAGTAAAATTGCACATAGATGAATTGAATCGAATTGATATATAAATAGAAAGTTCCAGCTAACATGAAATGAATTTGGGATTTATATTGGATTTATCACTATCTGCTAAAAATAAAAATGGGACAGGGAGAACTGATATCAGCAAACATAGAAAGGAATAATAGGTGGTCGTTCGGTATTTGATTTGGAATTTTAAATTCTTAGATTTGTTAATTTAGTAGTTGATAGTTAAAGGTAGATATGCATACTATTTTTTAATTTTGATTTAATAATTGATAAATTAAATTTTAATTTGATATGAAATTCTATATATCGTATTTAAGTGCCAGCCAATTATATTACAAAGTTAATGTTATTGCTCCAATTATTTTTATTTTTCTATGGAAAAGTCATGATATAATAGAAGATCAACATCATAATAGCTAAGAATCCCATGAGATGAGGATCCCAAACAACATGAATAACCTAATCGATCCCCAAATCCCACCCAAACCACCTGATCCAGATCAACCCAACCCAACCAATACTTCGGTGGATCCAACAGTAAGAATGGAGGCATCGTCTTTCAAACAAATCTTGCTCAAGCCACATGCAGACAGTCAGTCAAACGCCCAAGCAATGGACATTAAAGAAGACGAATAGTCACAAAACCTGGAAAAGAATGGAGGATGAATCACATATCGCACTAACCAAGAAAGATAAAGAAAAGAATTTACTTGCCATAAAACTACTCGGTGATAATCAAAGTATTTGGAAAAAACCAAGTCATGTGGAAAAAAACTCGCCACACTATGGAGGCTTTCGAAAGAACTAACCCTCATAGATCTGGGGCATGAATATTACATAGTCAAACTATTGAAAGAAGAGAATGTTTAGAAGATCCTACAACAAGGCCCTTGGTTCGTCAATGATTTTTTTCTATTGGTTAAATGCTGGCACCCAAACTTTGTGCCCTCAGAGGCCAGAGACAAGCACTGCCATCTGGGTACGACTCCCAAAACTACCCATAAAATTCTACGACCACCAAATCTTGGCAAAGGTTAGACGGAAGCTAGGAAAGCTAATCAAGATGGACATATGCACATCATCCACGTTAAGGGGTAGATATGTACAAATCTGCATAGAAGTACCAATTGGAATTCCGGTAAAGAAATGCATAACAATAGGCAAACATAAACAAACACTAATCTATGAAGGGAAAAATATTTAATGTTCAAAATATGGGGTCTTAGGACACATCAATTACATTGATGAAGAGGGCCCAAGCGAGACACCTCAAATGGGCCTAAAAAATAAGCAAGATGAAGTCAACATTGAGGGAAATAAAGCGCAACCACAACAAGAAACACGAGAGGAACAGTGGCAAGTTGTAGCATTTTCAAAAAAGCAGAATACACAAAAACTACAGGCATATAACATGCAAAAAGATGAATCAGATATAAGCGTTGATATGTATCATCCCAAAACAGGTAAGTACCTTAAATCCTAGACCTTTAAATATCGCCTGCAAACGACGGACCAAAGCGTGCTACATCTTCGACAATCAGAGAAGGGATGCCAAATGATCCTACAATCGACGTCAACAATGATGATGTAATAATTCCCAGAGATAATAAAAACCAAAAAAATATAATTAATGAAACTTTAAAAAATAAAATAAAGTAACTCTAAACATTTCCACGTCAAACACATTAGCACCACCTTTATCCATTAGTAACAAATGCTCTACGTCTGCCCAAGGTACATTGGGCACTGTAAGCAATGATATGGAAAACTTAGCAATATTGAGCCTTAGGGTGACATCCTTTCCACTTCTATAACATGCTACTCCTCAAAATTTGACTGGCGGAACAATCAGGTCTAATTACGAATGTACCCCCACAGCCATTAAAAGGGTACATATCACAATCCGGACCTAGGGCCTAGATGAGACATGACAAATGGGAAACCGAGGGTCCCCAAACAAGCCTCAAGATACCAAAACTCGCATTGTCGATTCAAAAATGCGTTCAACAACCAACACATAGTTCTAAGGGGAAGAAAAGTAGGACTCACGCTATGGGCACAATTTGGGACTTAGGATCTTTCCATCAACATAAGATCAAACCATATATCAATAGTCAAAGATAACCAAATACATAACATAGACTTAACCATAACTCATAGCATATACCTTAAAGAGGTTTATAAGGTGTCCAACAATGCCTTTACATAGATGGGTCGGGGGCCAAAATATACCTCGGGCTCACCCTCAAATACATAAAGTGAAATGAGTAACATAGGTAGAATGAATGGTGGGTCGTCTTTGAAAGATAAGACTCACCACTACAAGTAAATCCGAAATCCAAGCCAAGTGTCGAACAGTGGATGGTCAAGGTCCTCGGTCCCTACATGGTAAAATCATATAGGCTAGAGTATGTGTTAGTACATTTGAATTTACTAAGTATATGGGATGCTATGCATGAACTTACCAAAATCTGCATATCAAAGTTAGATGACAAGGGCACATAATATAGAAAGAGATATATATAATAAGGAATGTACTAAAACAAGATGCTATGAAAGTCATGATGTAAGATATGCAAATGATGCACATATATATAGTTAGAATATGACCTCAACCGACATAAGTAAGACCAAGCGAGCTTTTACTTGGAATCCCGATGAAATTCCCTCATCGCTAAAGGGGTTGTCTACTTGCCAAAGGTAAACTATTCTTCACCTTACGGTCATCCTCATTTTGTATAAAGTAACCTTCCTTACGGGCATCCCCATTTCGGATAGAATTTTCACATATAACATGTCATGTCACATAGTTTCTTCTCCTTACGGGCATCCCTATTTTGGAGGCAACTTTCCTTACGAGCATCCGCATTTAGAAAAGGGACCTATGCTAGGCAATAGTCATTTCCAAAACTATTTCAATGCATTCTTAAGTTTAAAGATCAAAACGTAATTTCGTAGTCAATATGCTCATGCATAGGAATAGCCCATTCATATACAAAATTGTGCAAGCACCCAAAATGCTCAAAGAGCCATAATCGATAGACATATATGTGATCACAATATTGTCATAACCAATATTTTATCAAATTCATATCATATCACAAAAACTGACTTTAATCCACTTCATAATTTCCATAATAATCTATGTACATGAATGTATATGCTATGAACAATGAGAAAATGACACAGGTAATTGAGATTCAATCTAAAATCAATAATATAATATGAAATACAATTGAAAACATAACTAAATCCACATTTAAATTCATACTATAATCACCCATTCAAAAAAAAAAGTCTTAAAAGGGACATGCACACTTGAAATTTCATAAACCCCAAAGTAAAATCTTATATAATAATTTAAATCACTTTAAAGTCATCAAATAAACACTACCCATGCATAATTAGAATTTTTGGATTCATAATATTCAAAATCCCAATTTAAAATAAGCTTAAAATTCATAAAAATTACTTGGAAATAGCTTGGGTCTCCTTAAGTGAAAGGTAATCAAGGATCAAACCTACATACCTTCACTAAGATGAAGAAGTCCCAAAGTAATTTGAAGGAGACTTGAAATCACAAGCTCAAACATTGAAATCCCAAGAGCTCTTTTGTGGAAGACCTTTGAGAGTGTTTTTGGGAGATTCAAATTATCAGAGATAGGTTTGAATATTTGAAATAAGTTTTAGGTCTTTAGATGACCTTAGAATAGCTTAGGAATTCCCAAAATACCAATAGAAATAACTAAATTTATGAAAATGCCATTAACAAATCGGAGGAAAATTTTATTGGAAGCCACTTTACTGGAGGGTAAACGGTCTGTGTGGCATTACACAGTCCGTTTACCTGCCTGTGAACCTGCACTTAGACAAATTTTTCAAAAATTTTAATCTTGAACCAACACTTAGAATTTTTTCGTATGAACCACTAAATCGACTAATAAACGACCTGTGTGGAGTCACACGTTCCATATGATGCTCCCGTCACTCCATCCTTAGGAAAATTTCACAAAGAGAGTTGCGAGACAGTGATTTCATACTTAGAATATTTTTCCTTCTGGAGGAAGGCCAAACAAGCTGTCAAGCACCGCACGACCCGTGTGGTTGGTCGTGTGGCCTCCCTTAGCTCCAAAGATAGGTTCAAGCCTAGGCCACCCAACGAATCCTCTACACGGCCCATGAAGTGTCACACAGCCCATATAGGGTGCAAGTGAGGTATGCCTTAGCTTGCAACTACTCTATCCCAAGGCCAACATGCACGATTTAAGGCCAAGTGTGATCTCACTTGATGCCACATGGCTCGTGTGACCCCACACTGGCCATGTCGTCTCTCTTGAGATACACTTGGTCCAAATCTTTACCCAAAATGAGATTTCTTAAGGTCCAATAATGACATATGGAATCCAAGTCATTACAGTACATGTGGATGCAAATAATACCAATGCACTCATCCGTTAATCACTGGACCCTACATTTTCCATGCGTCATTGTTGCTCCACTAATAAAAATCCTACTCTACATTTTGTTAACACTATTTCTCCTAGTAAAGACCCCACATCTCCCTCAATTGAAATAACATATCACTTACATTCAACCAATAATAGTACCATTATCACTTTACCCAATTTAGGAAAAACAACAGGACAAATATCTATAATACATATTGACTCAATAGTTATTGACTTATCCATAGTAGCACAAAATAGCAAGAGTTCCCTTTTCTGCCTGCCAAAGTAGAATAAATCTAAGGTATCCATTTCCCCACAACACGACCAAACCCGAGTCGACTCACAGTCCCTCCAAAATTCCAATGGCCATGAATCCGCCAAACCCTCCACCACCTCTACAAACCTTTCCAGTAGCCATAAGAAACTCTACTGTTTATACGACCCCGACACCGATCTCGAACTCTAACCCTCACTCGTGGATAGAGCTGAGCATGCAAGGCGATGCTCTGTCTTTCAGTGTTAAAGTAGAAGGGATAGAGCTACTGGCTTTTATCAAGAACCCAACATTCATAGCCCAAGTGGTATCGGGCATGAGGATGGCCATGGATATCTACAATCACTACCTTTTGATGAGTTCGATTGTACAACATACATTAAGCATTCCCTTCCCACAACTCCCTTTCTATCACACGACAACTTAGGAGTTACCATTCTTTAATCCTCTTATCCAAACTCTTAGCCCAAAGAATCCCCCCACTCATCCCTTCTTATTTCAACAACAAGTGCCAAAGGACTCCCAGTATGGAATGCCCGGACCTCCAAATGAATGCTCCATAAACCTACTTCATGGTGCAGGAAAATATTGGGTTCGGTCCGGCATAAGTAGTTCTCACCAGTGTAGCCTCAACCTCACAGGTAAGGTTCCAACATCCCTTGACCCCCCCACCCTATAATAAGTTTAAACTAGGAGTAAATAGTAGATATGGCAGAAACAGGGATGCAATAAGTCTAATAAGGAAAACAAGGACCAAAATAGGAGTTCTGAAAGACATAAAAATAATGCTATATAAGGAAAAATATGCAAAAAAAACACATTCTTATCTGTCCTCTGATACTATTAAAAAACTTCATATACATTCGACTGCCAACAACCTGGGACTGGAGAACTTTGTGGTAGTAATGAACTCGACCCTATTAGATGTGATCAGGATAGGTCGGGAGATCCCCCCCACTAGTGACACCAACTTTAGGACCAATGAACCTAATTGTATGGAACTGTAGAGGTAGCAATGGGTCAAAATTTAGGAGGTACTTTAGAGACCTCATTGACTGGCACAAGCCACCTCTGATTGCACTTCTTGAAACTAAAATGCAGAACCACCAAGCCCATTTAGATAAATTTCCTATCAGCAACATGATTGACATAGCAACTATAGGGAACTTTGGTGGCATAGTCATATTATTGGATGACACCTTGCTAGATATTAAAAAAATAACTACTACAAATCAAGAAATTCATGCGATGATCAAGGTACGTCCAACTCAAACTTCTTGGATTTTTAGCTGTATATATGCTAGTAATGTTAGGTCCCACCACGATATCCTCTGGAAAAATTTGAAAATGATTAAGAATAACTACAATGGTGGATAGCTAATTGGTGGGGATTTCAATAAACTATTAAAATTCTCAAAAAAAAAAGAGGAGGCAGACCCCTAAGCCAGATTAGATCTAAGGAAATTTGGGATATGATAAATCATTGCCAACTTATAGATCTTGGCTTTAAAGGAAGCAAATACACGTGGCTTAATAAACACTACAAAAAAATCAGGCTTTAATTTTTGAAAGATTAGACCGATTTCTGTCAAATGACGAGTGGGTTCAAAATTACCCAAATGCTCAAACAAATCACCTATCTCAAACCCACTCAGACGACTACCCTTTACTCCTAACTCTCCATGCAAAAAGGCTAAAAACCCGAGAGAAAGTTTTTCGCTTTAAAACTACGTAGATGTCCCATCCGAATCTCGTTAACATAGTCTTTGAAGCATGATCAGCTGGACCCCAACTTATTTCAAACATAACAAAAAAAGTGTGTGTTATTACTTTGAATGTACTAAGTATGCAAGGTACAATAAAACAAAAATACAAGCCATAATATTCAATATGCATACATATAAGTAATTGATATAATCTCAATATGACATGTATGAACAATGCTTGTAATAAAACATGCATGTAAAATATTTACTTGCATAATATATCTTACATATGCGATAAAATTATTTGAGTTTATAAAATAATGAGTTATATGAATTTGAAATACCATCAATAGTAGTAAGAATATTTGGACATAATAATGAGGAATCATTGTAAATCATCATAAGAGAATATTTTGGGAATATGAAGGGGGGACATGAACATATATGAAAAAACCATAGATCAAGAGTGACATATACCATAAAGCTTTGGGGAGTTCATAAAGATAGTGAGAGAGACCATAACCGACATAAACTATATGAGCTAATCCACGGAGTCTAGATGTTTCCCCTACACTGGAAGAAAGGGAAAAGTCACTTGCCCAAGTGAGCCTCCTAATGCCTAAGTCGATCCACTAAGCCATGTGTGAACTGGGTGCTTGCCTCTAGTTCTTGGACATGGGTACTCTCCTCAAGCCCTAATATTTAGTGTACTCACCTCTTAAGGATCTGGGTAAATGCCTCTAATCTCATTACCTATGGTGGCACGTAATTTTGGGACTTGGGTAATCGCCTCTAGTCCCCTCAGTGCTAGGTAGTCCCTCACAAAAGTAGGAAAAATCATAGGTCATAGAGTTATATCATGAATAACTTATAAAATACATGATAACATAACATGAGCAACTCATTCACATACTTTACCTCTACTAGTGAGCTTAACTTGAACATGAGGGTAAAATAGTAATCATGCTTGATCTCTCAACTTGACATGAATGACTCACTAGAGGATAGAATCTTGAAATTGGGCTCAACTTGTCACTTATAAAATCATAGATACTTTTCATGAATTTAATACATGCTTTAGAGCCCTTAATCATCAAGAAATCACTTGACTTATAAATCATATAATAGTTCATCAACAACTTGAGAATTTTTGTCATGTAATTTCATCAAACACATGGTGAATTCATGATACTTGTTCAAAATCATGCAACTCAAGAGTAAACTAGAAGAGCAAACAATTCAAAATCAACCCACCAATGTTGTAATAAAACCCTCATTTAGGATATCATGAAATCCATCACAAAAGCTCATAATAGTTTATTATTTCATAGCTCAAATCATGCATAGTCTCAGTAGACAAAAATCAATTCATTGAATAAGATTAAAATAGATATTCATGCATAATCAATCAATATTTAATAAAACTCCAACATAATTTATGTTCATACTTCATAATAAGAGATACCCAGAGATAATATAACTTGAAATCATGCAATTTTCACAAAATAAGAAGGTTGGGCTCCATGGGTGAAACCCATGGATAAAGACCCACATACCTTAAACCTTGAATTCCTTTGAATGAACTTGAATGAGAATTGAAGCTTGTGATGGGTTCTTGAGTTCCAAAATTGAGCTTGAAATCCTTGAGTTTGAATGAGAGATTTGATAAAGTCTTAGAGAGGTTATAAAGAGGGTTTTGTGAGTTCTAGAGTTGAAAAATAACTAAATATGGATTTCATGTTTAAATGGGCATTAGGTTATTAACCAAATGCCCTTGTATGAAACAAGAAACTGAGGAAAAACTTACACTTGTCCACGTCCTATCCGCAACTTGGACCAAATGATGAGAACCTTTTGTGCTAGTCCACACTTAGACGAGATCGTGCCTAAGGCGTGGATGGACACTAGAAAGTGATTAATTAGAAAAAATCATTTTTTGCTATGGGTATTCTAAAATCCAAGTTACACCCAATTCCCACTCAATTTTCCCCCTAATCAAGAATATAAAGTCAAATTTTTTAAATCACACGCGAATTTTGAGATATATAAAAATTATGTTTATGGGGTATTTCGAAGCATATGAAGGGTGTTTCAAACCCCTTTCCTTACTCCATATATGAGAGCACGAGAATATCTAACTCTAGTAGGAACATGTAGTACTATAGCGACTAAAAGCAAGGAATACCTAAAATGGGAGCCTTCATTGGAGGGTTACAAGCTCAACACCAATGGGGCTTATGATAATAACATAGGGGTGGGAGGAGTGGGTGGCGTTTTAAGAGATTAAACTGGAAATCGGAGATGGGTGGAGTGGGTGGCCCAGATGGAGATGCTTGCGCTAATTCAAGGATTGAAAATATCAATACAACATAAGCTAAACCCTCCTGAAATAAATGTGGATAGTGAGGTTATTATTTCTAATCTGCATAAACCCTCCTGAAATAAATATGGATAGTGAGGTTATTATTTCTAATCTGCATAAACCCTAACTAAAGTTTGAAAATTTTGTTCTTGACTACAGGTATCTTCTCCGTTGGTTGGAGAACCCCCAAATGAAATATGTCTATAGAGAAATAAATGGAGTTGCTGATGTAATGGCAAAGGAAGGCACTAGAATGTACAGTGGGAGGTGTTTAACTCTTTTTGAAGTTCCACCATTGTTAGTTCAAGTAAGGATCGAAGCACACAAAGGTAGAACTCTTTTTATGCGTAGAAAGCACATTTTGGATGTCGATAATAGACTTAGTACCAATAGTACAATATTTTGTAATATCAGACAATCCTCCTTGTTTTATAACCAGCATAGAAATAGCTCCGTAACTGCCCTATATTGATGCATATTATTATTAAGTAATATAATATCTCCTTATGTTATCAAAAAAAAAAAGAAAAGAAGATCAATAAGTGTAATGCCTAATAAAATTACCAAAATACCCCTAGAATAAAGATGTCTGCGTAACGTGTCTTCCCATTCTTTATTTACTAATTTGAGACTAGTATGCATTCAACATGAAAAATTGAGTGGGAGAATTATCTCGTTAGAATTTTAGAGCCGTTAAATCAAAAAATAATTTTTTAATCAAAAACCAAATTTCAGTGAGGATGCGCGATAGAGCCGCTACGCGGACCTATCGCGGATACACACACATGTCTTTTTTTCAAATTTTAAATCATTTTAAGGGCATTCCGATCAATTTTCAACCCCCTCTTAAGTTCAATAAACAAATATAAGAGATTTTTTACATCAAGCCAAGTCCAAAGAATTCTTACCAACTAAATTTTCATATGAGTTGATAGAAGGGTCAACTTCAAATGACCATATAACCTAAGATATAATGAGGTAGGTGACCGATAATATATCATATAAAAATATTTAAATTAGATTTCCAACACATCTAATTTTTCTTAATCCGAGTTTGGAGTAGAAAGTTATGATTGTTTTACTGAAGACCTGCAGTGCTGACTGAAAGTGCGCGGCGGCTTCACTTCGCGGACCCAACGTGGACCCTTTATGGATGAGAGAAATGACATTTTTTTAATTTTTATTTTGAGGATACTTTTATCCTAAAACCTTTGGGGTCTATTTAAGCTCCCAAAACACCTAAAATGTCATTTTTCAAAAAAAAAAACCTCTCCTTCCCTCCTAAAAATAAATTCTTAAGAATCATAAGGAAAGTTATCAAGTTGGGATTAGCTTTCAAGATTCATCATCAAGGTGAGTTATTCTTCATAAATTTCAATCTACCCAACCCAAATTTCTTCATCTATTTGTGAATCTGTAATAGAACCTTAAATCATAGCCTAGGGTTTAAAGAAGACGAATTCAATAATCCCAAGAAAGGATTTCTTGACTTTTTTTATTCAAATAGTGTGGTTCTTAATCAAGAACCCTAAAGATTCTAAATCAATAATTCAAGAATCAAAGAGAAGCTCTTCAAAAAATGTCTTTTAAAGTTCTTCCACTCAAAAAAGAACTTCTGAGACCGAGGATTTTCTTCAAGAAAGCTAATTTCATCAAAGTTTCATTGTAATATCAACTTTTTAGGTATGTAAGACTAAAGAAAAATATGAGATTGTTCTCTCATGTGCCCTATAGATAGTCTTGGATGGTTGATTGAAGGTTCTTGAGTCTATATGCATGATTTTCTTGATTATATTCTTGAAAACTAAATTAAATGTACATATTTTTCACATGTTGATGATCATCATAAACTTGTTCTTGAATTGAATACTTTCTTGAGATATTGCATAAAACCCTTTATGTTAATGGTTAAATGTCACGACCCAAAAAAATTTAGGCGTGATGGCACTCGTCTTTTTTCACCAAGACAAGTCAGCCTACAACCCAACTATAATATTAAAATGCAGAATTATAATCAAAATAGAAGTTCAATTTAATGAAATCTCCCAAAACCTGATTGTCACGTGCACAAGCTGCTAATGTATTACAATAGATTCAAAAGAAAATACAAATATCAAATGATATTGTCTCTCAAATAGAATAAAATTATAAATAGGAGTAAGAAGCCAGTTGGGATGGCAAACAACTACCTCTCACAATCTCCACAGGAAATATTGATAAAGGAAGAGTGGAGAGTAGATCACGACGATCCAGGCTTGCAACCTACAAAATTTGTTATAGTAAGAGGGGGTGAGTACCAAACACGGTACTCAGCAAGTGAACTACTAAACATAAAATTAAGTAATATAGAGTACGTGTACCCCAGCACTCCAACCAAACCCTCATAACTATATCCTGCATACAATCATTCCAGCATAACAGTTCACATAGCATATAGTTCTATAACCACAACAACTATTATGTATCAACAACACCAGGG
>JAOTQJ010000002.1:2836426-2849991 GCA_025642045.1 Solanum sejunctum | reverse complement strand
ACAAGAGGGGTATTTATAGACCCCAAATTATTAAAAATTGCACCCAAGGGCTCCTAGTTAGCTCATTGTTCAAGTAGTTCCCCAAACTTTTCTATTTAAATCCAATTGAGGACTCCCGACTACAACGTAAAAATGTACGCTCCAATTATAATTAAGCACCGCGAACTTACGACATTTAAGTTATTCCCTGTTCGATACACCTTTTCCAATAGAACGATTTACTTTGATTGAATTAATTACGAGGTCTAACATAGAAACCTCATTTGGAGAATTTTTGGCAAAAAATATAAAAAATTTATGTTGTCCATGTCGCGGGCCCCATGTCCCTAGATGGACTTTTTTCAAATTTCGTAAGGGACGTTCTAGACCTTTTTAAATCCCTTCTGGACTTAATATATGATCAAAATAGGTCATTTTGAGTATAGCAAGGGTTTATAACCCATTCTTAAGTAGTTCTAAGTCCTTGAAAAAGACTTAGGGCTAATAGAGAAGAGAGAGGAGCGAGGAATCGAGGATTTCAAGTTGGGTTCGTGCCAATTTGATTATCTACCTTCATCCCAGGTGAGTTTATCCATGCTCCCCTTTGTCTGCTTGAGTTAAGTTCATGAGTAGTACTCGAATAAAATAAATCTTGTGATCGTGAATTCTAAGTTCTTAACACTTGTTTGAGTCTTCATGGATGTACGTGAGTAAATTGATAAGTTGCATTGTTATTATCATGAAATAGAAATATTGATATGGTTCAAGTATTAAAGAAAAATATTATTTTGAACATCAAAGTTTTGCATATTGAGAGTTAAGATGATGACTTTTCTATGGATTGATGAAAAAGTGATTTGAACTAATATTATATATGTATCTTATTGAGTCCAAAGAGCTATATTTTGAGGAAAATATTTTTATGAGATGAGGTGTGTCTTGATGAGCTTGAATAAATTGAGGATGAGGAGTACATGTTCTTGTATATGTATGAGATGAGAATTTACTACGCCATATGTGCTAAGGATGATTTCTATGTGATTTAACTGACCGTATGAGTTGAAATCTTGCATGGAGTTAGTTTGAGTCTTCAGTTGCATTGCATGAATGATGGTTCTAAGTAATTGAGTTGTTAATTAATTGAACTGAGTTATTAAGAACTGGGTTGACTTGATTGAGATGAGTTAAATTGTTGAGTTTGAGTTAATTTTTATGAGCACATTTTAGTCTTGGAAGGAGTATTGAACACTGAGTTGAGTGATTTCAGGGCGGGAATGGCAAAGACTTCTTTTTGTTGTACATCACCAAAACTCATGATGGGGTGGAGAGTTATGTGGATTAGAGAAACTTCCAAGCAACATTTGAGTTAACATAGTATATTTTCAAAATGAGTTGCATAAGAACATTGAGTCTAATTTTAAAGAATGATTTTAAAACCTTAAACTTGCATATTCACTGAGTTGAGTTCAGAGTCGAGTTTAATGAGTTGAGTTGAGCCCTATGTGTTTACTTTAGCCATTCTTATATATCAGTATATTCCATGTACTGAGTCTATCTGGGCTGCATCATTTTATGATGAAGAAGGAGGTATTAGAGGACTTTAACAGAGGCACCATTGAAGTTTAAATCCACGATCCCAGAGATGGTGAGCCCTCCTTACCCTCGAAGGAGCCCTTTTTCTTTTATCGAGTATTATATTTTCCTTGAGTTGGGTAGTCATGGCCTGTCATGGTACCATCTAGATATTAGAGGTAGAGGCTTCATAGATATAGAGTATGTTGAGTATTGTTCTTTTTCCAACTTTTGTTTGATTGAAAACTTCTTTTTATACAAAGACTCGATTATATAATTTCCTTACAGTCTTTTTTAGTATTATTCTTCCGCTATTGAGTATGATGTGACAATGAGGCCAAGTAGTTCGCTCGAGGATTATCAATAGTCTCTGAGTGCCGGCCACACCAAGGGTACCCTCCCGGGGTGTCATATTTTTCTTTCTTAGAAAGAAAATAAGATAATTTGATGGTATATCATATGTATATGTATTTTTGAATTCCTCTAAATAGCTTATGAATTAATTTAGGGATAATTATAGTACATGGTCATTCGGTCAAAATAATTATAAACAAAATAGTCATTCACTGTAAAGACATGTATAGTCAGTGCATATTTCATGTATAATCAAACTATATTCAGTTTTTGAGTGTATCATAATGTATATTTAGCATATCATTCATGTATAAATAATCTACATTGTATTATCAGTGTATATTTTTTATGACTTTTGGCAAGCTTTGTTGCATAGTCATGTATATTTTTTTTATGATTTTGAGATATTTTTTGTGTAAATAAAACATGGTTATAGTAAATCAATTAGTTTATCGTATATATTTGAAATTATCTCTTTAATTTATTATTTGAATTTTCCTTTTCTGAATCTTTGTAGTTAGTTCAGTATTTCACATCGCATATTTGAGATCAAAAAATTAAAAATATTAATATATTTAACACTCTTTTAATTTAAAAAGTATAAAATTTATTTATTAATTAATTTCAAATTAAAACAGAACAAACATGATATATTGATATGTGTTGAACACAAAAAATGCTGACATGATATGTACTAGATCCATGGTTAAGAGGTCAATGGTCTCTTAAATGTTCTAGATATTAGATCTCATTGGGTCTATTTAACTTTTTCCTACTCTTCTGGTTAATACAATATTCTCATCATAGAATTTTACTTATCTATAATATTATTTTAAGACATGTAATAATATTTATCTATTTATATTATTATAAAGAAAATAAATATAAGTGTTGATTGATAAAATATATTTTAAATATTAAATAACTTTTATATCATTTACAATCTATATTAAATTAGAATAAAATTATAAAAGTATAAATTATAGAAGAAATTTAATATTAAATATAACGGAAGAGGGCTAAAATACCCCTAAACTCTAGGAAAAGGTTCATAGATACCTCCATTCATCTTTTAGTTGAAAAATATATTTTCATCCATCTTTCAGGTTCATTCATACCATCAAAACTAACAATTTTTATTTTACAAAATAATATTTATTATGTGTTATTTTCTTTTATATGGAATGAAACGAAAACCTCTCTACTAGATGCTTTTTTATAAGTTATTCAAATCAAGATAAAATACGCCTCTTCAAAATTCCCTATTTTTTAAAAATAAATAAATAAATAAAGTCTTTTTTTGTTTGATTTGGTTTGGGGTCACGAAGGAAGATTTTTACCTAGATGAATTACGTGAAAAAACTTTTCAAATTTTAAAAATAGACTAATAATTTGTTTCTAGTGTTATAATAGAAAGAACGAAAACTATTCAGATTCTTTAAGTAAAAAAATTAAAGAAAGATAAATCGATATTAATAAAGCACTTTAATTCTTACGTCAATTATTTTGTATAAATAAAATACTAGTATGTGCAAAATTATTTAATTTTTAAAATATATATTATTGTAAATTTAGAATTTTTTTAAAATTTTTCTTTAAAAAAAAAGATTTTCAATAATTTATTAAAGCCAAAACAATATACCTTGATCTTCATGGCCCTAATTGTTGTTAAAGAAAAACACACAATACGAAACAAGTACTAGCTTATTTAAACTTTTTTATTTTGTAGATTTTTCACATGTCTTATCAAAGTTAAAACGATATTTTTCTTCATAACTCCTAAACAAACTTTTTTTTAAAAAAAAAAACTACTAGATTTTTTTTTAAAAAAAAAATTGAGGGTCTTAAAGAGTACATCATTTTGGTTTGATAAATTATGAAAATAAATTTTATAGAGATGAAGGTTTATTTTTATTCCATAAAAGCACGCATAATAAATATTTAATAAAAGAGTTGTTAATTTCAACAGTATAAGTGAGCAAAAAAGATGAATGAAAGAGTATTTTTAGACCTAAAAGGTGAATAGAAGAGTATTTTTTTGGAGCAAAAGATAGATGAAGGATATTAATAGATTTTTTCTTATAATATGGGGATATTTTTTACCTTTTTCCGTAAATATAATTCTAATATTAATGATTTATTTAATACCTAGTATTAACTCGAGTTTCTTTCCAAGAGGAGTTAATTCATATTCATTGTAATTTCTGATAATATAAAGATTAGTAGTATTTCTACTTTTCCAAGTTGAATTCACTATATTAGTAGTAATTTTCTACGATTCAAAGTAGAATTCAGTAGAGAACTAAAACATAAGGAGGTTTTAGTTTTATATCTTTTACAAATTTGTTTTTAGTTTTATAACATTTTGTGAGAAATCGTTTTCTTTTTTTCTGTTCCAAAAATATTAAACTGATCAAGAAATTCATATTTGTCAATTAAGAAATTTGGCATAGTAACATACAACTCAATGCCTAAAATGCATTTTCTAATAAAGAACTAAAACATAAGGAGGTTTTAGCTTTATATCTTTTACAAATTTGTTTTTAGTTTTATAACATTTTGTGAGAAATCGTTTTCTTTTTTTCTATTCCAAAAA
Source organism: Solanum sejunctum (assembly GCA_025642045.1). Taxonomy (NCBI): domain Eukaryota; kingdom Viridiplantae; phylum Streptophyta; class Magnoliopsida; order Solanales; family Solanaceae; genus Solanum; species Solanum sejunctum. The sequence goes on along the minus strand of JAOTQJ010000002.1, from coordinate 2,845,490 downwards.
TATTAAACTGATCAAGAAATTTATATTTGTCAATTAAGAAATTTGGCATAGTAACATACAACTCAATGCCTAAAATGCATTTTCTTTTTGTTTAACCATCCGGTCTCAAATAGTCACAGATAGCAACTAATATAATCATTCTTAACATGGATGGACTTTGGATTCTTAACCTTTCCAATCTCAAGTTCTTAATCTTTCCAATCTCGAGTTCGACTAACTCACCAATCTAGATTAACCATGCGCAAAGCTCCACCACTAAATAAACCTAAAGAAAAGGTTAATAATGTTCATTATGCCAGGAATCTTATATCTAACAGCTTCATATGTCCCATAAACAACATTAACAGTTATTTTTATACATAATATTTTTTTAAAAACAATAGAAAAACTAAAATCACATAATATTAAAAAAGAAAATATTGTTTTCATTAGCTTTTCTTGATCTTGTCTAATAACAAATGACTTGAGAAATAATTTCGAGATTCCTCCCTAGATAAGAAGCAGAACTCAATAGCCCCTTAATTATTGATTCAATGCAATATTATTTGTAGTTTAAACTTGCTACATGAAGCTAAGCCCATGGATGAATATAGTAGCAAAAGCATTCATTTGAGTTTTGGGCAAAGACAAACCAATTTCCAAATCTTCATTTGAATCCTTCGACTTAATAAGCGACATGAATAAACCGCCATCTAGTGAAATATATTCCCATTTTTCTGGCCTTCCCCACCCAAAATCAGCCTCGTATAAATTAAACTTTGGCGATCCAACAATCAAAAAAGATCGATTATCTGCCACATTACATTCTTTCAACCAATCACCGCTCAACACGTGTTCCTTATCCTTGTTCATTTTATGAATAGCTTCTCCAATTGATTCCATTGCAATTGTAAACCCTTCACGTCCAACTAAATCAACATGTCTTATTCTTGCAATGTACCAAATGACACAATTCCCAAAGTAAGATGAAGGAAGTGGAGGATCGAATCGCAATCTGTAATCTATCGTACATGAGAAGTATTCCATTACATCCTCATCTAGTATTTCAGTACTCCCAATCGCGTACTCTGATGTTACCAAACAAGTCCATAGATAACCACACGTTACGGTGTATGATGTTATATGAGTCAAGCTAGATCGTTTTGACGATATTAAATTCTTGAGCTTCTGAATATCATCTCGTCTTATAATAAAAGTACCTCGAACTATGTTATCAGGAGTAGGAGGAGGAGCAGTTATGTCACTCATGTCCATCTTATATTTCTTCATTCTGTCCCATACTAAATCCCTTAGTCTATAAGGCTCTTTCACAATAGACCGATCGTAAAACGGAATCATGAACTCATGATGATCATCATTCTCACCATATTTGTTGAGCGAAGCCCATGCCTTTATAAACGCTACTATGGTACCTCCGTCACCAACGACATGATGGTTAATGAAACAAATAGATATTCCACGATTCGGAAAAAGTGTCACTTGAACGGCCAAAACCGGTGTAAATTGGACCCCCGATACATCCTTAGGTTTCGTCAATTGAGGAACAATGGGATGAAAATCCTTAGCATTACGTGGATGATCATTACTAACAAGATAATCAAAATCCATGTCACTTTCAGAAAAAGTAACAAATACAGAATCTCCTTTCACGTAACGCAGTTCAGGAGTACCACTCAAATCCAATGGACAAACTAAGTTTCCAGCTAGAGGTAGGTAGTGTTTGAGAGTGAGGGAGAGTGAATGTTTGAGAGTAGGAATAATGGTTTGGACAAAACTATTTTTGTCAATGGGGAGCTTATAGAAGAGAATCCTTGGTACATGTTGCTTATGTAACCACAGAATATCAAAGTAAGTGAGAGGGATATCTGAAGATCCCAAAGATGGTGCAACTTGACATTGCTCAATAACCAAAGCCATTGCTGTTTTGGTGATTAAGAGAAGGTTTGGCTTATAAAGACATATATAAATACAACATACCCAATAGAATCCCACAAGTAGGATCAGGAGAGGGTAAAATGTACGTAAATCGTACCACTATCTCGTAAAGATAGAAAAACTGTTTTCAAAAACCTTCATCTTAAAAAGACATATATAAATAGATAAATAAATATAAAGAGATTAAATTGCACATGGATGAATTGAATTGATGTAACGTTAAACATGTATCTTAATTACTAGTCCAGAAAACACGTTAATGAATTTATGATTAGCGTGGCCCAGCTGCCACGGCTTCTAAAGGGGTTCTTTGCACAACTCTACTCATAACCAATTTAATTATTTAAAAAACTCATTGTATCATACTCTTAACTTGTAGTTGGATATTTGATATGAAATCATAATTTTATATGATTTAAGATTATTATTTCGAGTTCAAAATTCTCCATAAAAACATGATTAAGATTTCGAATCATGATTTCATTTTTTTTTAAATATAATACTTCGCCCGTAATTTTATATTTTGTGTAAAAAAAAAAAGGGTTCATGCTTATTATAAAGAGGTCGTCTTTACCATGTGAAAAAATTATATTAAAAAATAATTACTTACTACTATTATTTACTGATCTTTATAAAATTATATGTATTGAAAGTTTGTAAATACAAACAATTATTTATTTATAAATATCATTGAGATAGTGGATCAATCGAATATCCAATTGACTCACTGTTTTAGAGGAATCAATCAAGTTGCAGACAATTTAGCGAAACGGGCTGCTTGGTTGAACCAAACGATGTTTCTAACATCTTTTAGGCAACTTCCCGAAATTGCTAAAGGTGCATACTTTCTGGATAAGTGCTAAATGCCTTGTATTAGGACAAAACTTGATAAGATTAATTTTTTTAGTTGATTATTGTACATATGAATTTTGCCAGAAGATATATATCCTCCTATGTGAGATTATAATCTTTTGGCTTTTGAGGCGACTAGTTCACCATGGTGTATGTTGTAATGGAGGTATGACTTTAACCCATCTCTTTTTTGTTTCTCATAAATACACTAGATAATTTTATTTTTTAAAAATTATTTATAAAAGAAACATGAAGATATATATGTGATCTAGTAATATGTCACCTCATGACACTTTGATATCTTAGTTTATCAGCTATGATTTACTCATTGTAAGATTGAATAAAATTTAAAAAAAATAGTTTTTACAGTTCACTTAAATTTCAAATCAATCTAATCTCAAATCATGATCTCATATTGCATGTCCAAACAGATGGTTAATTAACCATCATACTCTTATGGAATAATCTTTCCGTCAATTTCGGATGGAGTCAAAGATTCACTATTTTTTTGGCTTTGAGGTATAATGGAATAAAACAAAATGACTCTTTAAACTGTCTGCGCTTCTTTCAATTGTGAAGTAGCAGTTAGTCAATGTAATTTTCGACGCTCATCATGGGTCATCCGAAAACAGTCGCGCTGTGTTTTTAAACATAGGAGTTAGGCTGCGTACATTCGACCTTCCCTTACCCTGCAATGGGCGGGAACCTTTGAGGCATTGGGGTAATGTTATTGTTGTACTCTTATGGAATAAAAAAAAAGGAACCCCATTGACTTACTCTATCATACTAGAAACATCATATTAAACACTAGTGAAAAGAAGGATCATAAATAGTTGTTAGAGATTGGACCTCGTATGTGCTTGAAACTGCAATCTATTCTGCCCTGTGAAAGCTTTTTCTTTTTGGTCTATGTGAGAGGATTATTTTGGCTAGATCTAGATCTTATAAGATAACGTCTATTTCAAGTCCATTAGTTCCCTTTTGTTATATATATAAATATATAAAATATTAATTGGATCTTAATTGTGCATTGAAGATCAAAGATAATATATATATTGAGATAGATAGATATAGTATGGTATACGTCGGTGCGAATTTGAATTTAGTCAAACTCAAATTGTGGGTATCGAACATTGGATGGGAAATAAAAAAAATTAGATAAATATGGTTTCTTAGAACCCATTTGGATTAGCTGGAAAAAAGTGGCTCTTATAAAGTTCTCAAAAGCACTTTATAAAGTGTTGAAACTTATTTTAAAAATAAATAGTTACGTGTTTGAATAAGAGTGCTTAACCACAAAAAAAGTTGTTAATATGCTTGGTATCAAAGAGTTGTTAAGCACTTTTTTTTAATTAAAATGTCTGAAATAACCTTAAATTGTTATACATTATAAAATGTTAATTATTACTCTAATTTTTTGTTTCTAAATTAGATTAAATTATAATTAATTTATTTTAATTCATCTTCAATATAAGTTGATTATATAATTTTATTTATATGTCTAAGTTATTTTGAAATATAACAAATATAATTAAAAATAAAACTCAAATATTTCACTTATTTTATTAAAATTATATATTTGAAATATTAAAAATAATTTAGACATATAAATTAACTTATATAATTAATTTATATTGAAGATAAATTAAAATAAATTAATTCTAAATTAATCTAATTCAAAAAATTAGAATAATAATTAACATTTTATAATGTGTAACAGTGTAAGGATATTTCAATATTTTCATTAAAAAAAGTATTTAACAGTACTTTGGTACCAAACACATTAATAACTTTTTTTCAGCTTAAGGATTTTTATCCAAACACGTAACTGCTTATTTTTAAAATAAGTTTCACCACTTTAAAATGTGCTTTTGAAAAACTTTTTAAAAGCCACTTTTTTCAGTTAATCCAAACGGGCTCTTAGTAGCTAAGTAAATATGTCAGTAAATTATTTTTATTAGTATCTCAAACAAAATTTAAAAAAAGAATATATATTTTATAATATCTTTTTTTAATTAATTTGATTGAAAGAATGATTATCTTTATTAGCCATAATTAAGGAGTATTAAAGTGATACTCTCCTCGTCCCATATTATAAGGATATTTTTTTTACACAGTTGTTAAGAAATCATTAATATATTAATAGACTTTATCATTTTACTCTTGATTTATCTCAATGTATATTAAATTAAGTTAGAAAAAAATTAATAATACACTAATTAATGCTGGGATAAAATAGAAAAAATAATTAATTATATTCTAATATAATAAATACTCTTATAATATAAAATAAATATTTATAGGAAGAGAGTATATATTTTGGTCAATAATGATGACGCCAAATGTTTACTTTGAAATTGTGAATGAGGAGTTATTTGCATTAATTAGCAATGGAAACTCTCTTCAATTTCTTTTCTTTTTTTTAAATGGCCTCTTTATGCCTTTAATTCTTGAACGTTTTGAAGCGTAGAAAGGAACATTATTTTTCTAATTTTTCTTCTATTGCTTGCACTACAAAAGAATTGCTAAATTGTGGTGGCTTATTTATAGGGGTCATAAGAAATTTACACTACAGATTCAATTTGTAATATTTGTGTCAATTCCACCAAAATAATTTTTTTTGTGTAATATTTTATAACTATGATGTTTTAAGTGTGGAGGTTGTAATAGATTTTCACTACACATTTAATTTGTAGTGTTTGTGCTAATTCAAATAAAATAATTTTTTTATGACGTTTTAAGTGTGAAAGTTGTAAAAAACCCTATTATACATAAATTTGTCTCAATCTCTTCAAAATCATAATTATTAATTATTATAGCAATTTCTTGTGAAGGTTTTTGCAATGCAAAAGAATAGAATGATTTTTAACATGCATACACTTTTAAGATTTAGGATTCTTTTAACTTTGTTGTTGAATCATAGTTAAATAATTTTTTTGATTAATCTGTGGTTGTTCTAGATAACTATGATCAAAAATCAATTATTTTTAGGTATTTACATTTTAAAAATCATTAACTTTTTATTCAAACACATTATTCTATAATATTTATTTTATTTTGAATTATGTATTAATAAATATACATCATACGCAAAGCGCTTCCTCTAAACTAGTATGAATAAAGATTTGTAACCTTAAAGAATAAAGAAAGTTACTCGAAATTTCTTGCAAGGACTTTACTTGCTATTCATTCATAAATCTTTTTCACCTTAATTAGCTAATTCGATGGAATGTCAACAACGAAAATGCCAAAAGCAAGACCGCAAAAGAAAAAGTGTGAAGGTCACTCGAGAAGCAAGGTAAACTTTCCTTGTGATCTTGATCAGTACTACCAAAAGCATTCAATTATTGTAGCTACAATTTGAAGTGTTTCTTCCCTAGAACATTTGAAATATAACTCCATTTTGTGTTAAAAATAGAATTTTAACCAAAGTATATAACAACAACAAATAATATGCTCATTATAATTTCACAGATGGAATGATCAAAGAAGAACAAAAACACAAATTAAAGAAATTATTTTCAAAAAAAACTGATATATTCTTACAAAAAGCTTAACCCATGAGTGAATATAATAGCAAAAGTACTCATCTGAGTTTTGGCCAAAGACAAGCCAACCTCTAAATCCCCATCCGAATCTCTGTACTTGCTAATGGACATAGATAGGCCATCACTACTATCAATAGATATGAACTCTATTTTTTTGGGTTTACCCCAACCAAAATCAACATCATAATAGTTTAACTTTGGTGATCCAGAAACAGAAAGTGATCGTTTTGTATCAAGAACACAAAATTCTCTATACCAATCACAATTCAAGATCAATTCCTCATCCTTAATTTGTTTCTTGATGGCTTCTCCAATGACTTCCACAGCAATATTAAAGCCTTCCTTTCCAACTAAGTCTCCGCGACTAATTGCTTTTGCAATAATCGTGACTAGGCAATTCCCGAAATAAGTTTGAGGAAGTGGTGGATTGAGACGTGATCTACAATCTGCTACACATCCAAAAATCTCCATAACATTCTCATCTATCATCCCTTCCTCAATTGCAACTTTGACTTTATCAAGCAAGTCCATATATAAGCACATGTTATCGTGAAAGATGTCACATGACTTAGGTTAGATCGTCTTTTCAATATTAAATTCTTAAGCTTCACGATGTCATCTCTTCTAATAATAAATGTACCTCGAACTTGATCAAGAGGAGGAATTACAATCATGTCACCTATCTCCGGCATATTTTGCTTCATTTCATCCCATATAGTCCTCCCTTGTCCATATGGATCTTTGATTATGGACCTATCATAAAATGGAATGAACTCATTCGTTAAGCATTCTTCATTTTTGTCGAATTTGTTGAGTAAACCCCATGTTCTTATGAATTTCACCATGGTATTTCCATCACACGCAGCATGAGAGTTACTTAAACCGATGGATAGGAAAAAGTGTCACTTGAATGGCTAAGACGGGGACTAATTGGACCCCCGATGCATCCTTAGGACGCTTCTCCAACTTATTAGGAACAAAGTGATAAAAATCCTTAGCAATACGAGGATGATTACCAATGAGATAATCAAAATCCATATCACTCTCACTAAAAGTAACAGAGACAGAGTCTCCCATCACATAACGTAACTTAGGATATCCATTTGTGTTATCTAGTGGACAAGCAATGTTTCCGGCTAAGGGTGTATAGTGTTTGAGAGCGAGAGAGAGTGAATATTTAAGAGAAGGAATAATGTTTTGAACGAAATCGAGTTTGGAAATTGGTAACTTGTAGAATAAAATACGTCTCATATAGTTGAAAATGAACCACATGTGATCAAAATAAGTACGAGGGAGTGTCAACTCCGTCGGGCCACCGGGAGGTGGGGCAACTTGGCATTGGTCAATCAGTATTGAAGCCATTGTTTAGTTTAGAGAAAAACACAGAGTAGATTTAGATAACGAATGTGTGGCTGATGTTGGATTAGATGACTTGACAATATATACAAGTGTTACCACTAAAGGATATGGTAAATCAGATACAATTATTTCTTTCTTAATAAAAAAAATTTTATTTACTTAAAAGCGCTTCCGATCTATCCTACAAGGTACAAATCCAAAATAAATAAACTTTAATGCTAATACCAAATACCAAGTGAAAAATAAAAAAAAAATAATAAAAAATGGTACAAGTGGTTGTTGGCACTTGCTATTAATGAAACAACTAGAAATATTTCTAAATGGCAAGGTTGTAACTTGGACTTTGAAATACTCCAGGCCTCTTTCATTTTAGGTGCCTGGAATATACCAAAAATAACTATCCTAAAATAATTATTTTAAAATAATTGTTAATTTAGATTTATTATTTTTTGGCTTTGGGGTATGATGGAATAAAGCAAAATGGTTCTTTAAACTGTATGCGCTTCTTCCAATTGTGAAGTAGCAGTTAGTCAATGTAACTTTCGACGCTCATCATGGGTCATATGGAAACAGTCGTACTATGTTTTTAAACATAGAGGTCAGGCTGCGTACATCCAACCCTCCCCTTACCCCGCAATGGGCGGAAGCCTTTGAAACATTAGGGTAATGTTGTTATACTCATTAGTACCCCAGAAAAGGGCTGGTGTATCTTAGATTATTAAGAGAGTATTAATTTTTTTTTTAAATTTTGCTCTTAATATTAATTATTTAAAAGGAAAAGCACATATTAAATCTTATAATGACAATTAAAATTGAAACCCATTGAAAATAACAACACAAGAAAAATCATATAAAAATAATCGAATCTTGAGATGCCCCCAAAAAATATGAGGTGCTCGAAAATGATCAAACAAGTAATTTGAACCACATTTCAGATTTTGTTTGGATGATAAAAAAAGGGAAAAAAAATAGATTGACTTGGTGATATTTTAAATATTTAGATTTTGATTATTTGATGATTTTAATTTTCATAAATTAATTGGTGATGATTTGATAAATAATTAATGGTGCTACTGTGAAAATAATGGCACTACAGTAAGATTGATGATATTTGCGGTGAAGAAGCAGTGGAAAAGAAGCTCAAGCAAAGAAGAAAATGAAAAAGAACAAGAAAAGAAAGGAAATTAAATAAAAATAATTAATAAATAGGTAGGGATCCCTGCCAAATCCTCGATTTCCCCTCTTCCATTCAGGCTTGATATAGAAAGTTGAGTCCATGAGTGAATATAGCAGCAAAAGCATTCATTTGAGTTTTAGACAAAGACAAACCAATCTCTAAATCTCCATCAAAGTCCTTAGATTTACTAAGA
>JAOTQJ010000002.1:2820534-2836326 GCA_025642045.1 Solanum sejunctum | reverse complement strand
AACTAGCTATATCAGGCTGAATTAGATCCAAGGTTTGTTTTCTTAACATGTCTTCAAGACCTGTCCTGATGTTGGTTGCCTAATGTCAGAGTCCCATGTTTACCGTGTTTTAACAGGCTAAAAAGTAGATTATCAGAGTTGCTCAAAAGGTAGGTTGAACACCACCACTGCAGAAAAAATAAATATCGAGGATTGTTTTTCTCAGAAAAAACTAATTTAAGATTGAAGGATAATTAATTGATTCATTGTATATATGACAGATTGTAGCATATTCATGTATTGAAGTGGTGGTGGTGGTGGGTTGAACACCACCGCTGCAGGAAAAAATGAATGTAGAGGATTCTTTTTTTCAAAAACACTAATTTAAGATTGAGTATAGTTGATTACTTGATTGATTGTGTATATAACAGAATTGTAGCATATTCATGTATTGAACTGGTGGTGGTTTTGTCTGTCTTTTCGTAATTTTTATTTTCGCCAGCTCCTTTTGGTCTGCAGCTACAGCTAATTATGGCTTCTCCTAAAAGCAATTTTGGTGTCAATATCAAGAGAGATTTCTATATTCCTACCTATATACTTTCAGAGAATGTGAGCCAGAGTAATGATGTACGTCTATCTGATGTACCTACATGCCCCGTGCTAGTATTCATCAACTCTAAAAGTGGAGGTCAACTTGGTGGAGATCTTCTTCGTACATATCAATCACTTCTTAACAAGTATCAGGTATTGAAGCTGGTTGCCTTGATTCACACAGCAAAGCTTGGTGAACATGAAGTGTGAGACAATTGAAATAAGTTTGTTTTTGAGTCATTATTTACCAACTCCCAATTAAAAGGTTAAAACTTTTAAGTCAGGTTGTGTCAGTGCCACCAAGTTTTGATGGGATTTAGAGACACCACTTCACTATTTCTTTTGAAACCTGATATATAAATTGTATGGCTCTCTTATATCATTTTGTCTTTTCAGTTCTGGTTCTGTGGTTTTAGGCAGATGCCTCATATATTGCATTTCACTTTTCAGGTTTTTGATTTGGGAGAAGCAACTCCTAATAGTGCTTTACGCAAACTCTATTTGAATCTGGAAAAACTAAAGAACAATGGTGATAAATTTGCCGCGAAACTGGAGGAGAGACTGAGGATAATTGTGAGTACAAGTCTAGTAGTAGTTTATTATTTCCACGGAGCTTCTTATAAATTTATCCAATGATAACTTCCCAGCGTTTAGCCTGACAACAGTTGTTTACTAGGTTGCAGGTGGAGATGGCACAGCTGGCTGGCTTCTTGGAGTTGTATCTGATCTCAAACTATCTCAACCACCACCAATTGCTACTGTGCCTTTGGGAACTGGAAACAACCTTCCATTCGCATTTGGCTGGGTAAGAATCTTTAGCTGAACCAGCTCAACTCGCCAATGCTAGCTGCAAATAGAGTTGTGTGACTATTGTTAAATTGTTTACTGCTATTTTTTGGTTTAGCTTATGCTATGATGAAATTATCAATTAATCACATGAATTTTTGTACACAAACATCTACACGTTTTCCGCTTAAGTCAGATGCTAGATTTCAAATTTATCTCATCTATAGTATATTGATCTGTATCCATCATAGAGGATGATACACCATGTAATATGCATTTGTTATATCTGGCAGGGCAAGAAGAATCCAGGAACAGACGAGAACTCGGTTATCTCATTCTTGAAGAGTGTAATGGATGCAAAAGAAATGAAGATAGACAGGTTATTTAATTCAAATGATTCGAAGAGTTAGTTCATGTATATTAAAGTGGCCTCTGTGAACTTTTCTAAATTGAAAGTTGATTCCTTTAAAAATGACGTTCAATTGCCAGTGAAATTTGTGCCAGTGGCTGGTACATGAAAGCTTAATTTACAAAATAGAAGTAACATTAGCAATGTTGATATTTTCAAAAACTCTTCTGTTTTGTGGTTATGTTAAGGACAATTATATATCCTACAGCTGATAGATCTGGCTTTTGAAAGTATCATTTATGTCGGTTATTTTAAAACCTTTTGGTTAAAATATTGCAGTTTGCACAACCATAATAATTTAAGAACATGAATTTTTTATGGTTTTTGGAAGTTCTGATCTATAGAAGTTTTATTATTGCTCTACCCGATATTCTTATTAAGGCTTGCTGATTTGTCTAATTTTATACAGTACAACACAATATTATAAGTGATTTTTATAGTTTTACTGATGACACTGATTGAGACCAATCAGCAAATATTGAAATATTTGCCGTTTAAACAGTTGGCACATTCTAATGAGGATGAGAGCACCAAAAGAGGGTACCTGTGATCCTATTGCACCACTTGAATTGCCTCATTCGTTGCATGCGTTTCACCGGTTGTCTTCTTCTCATGATCTTAATGTGGTAAGAGCTGTACATGAGGAAACTTCTATTGTCTAACATGAAAAATTACAGTAGCATACTAGTCTAGCTCTATCTTCTTGTGCACCTAAGGTCCCTGTCATCTTTACTTTTCTTTTTGTTGTGTTACATTCTCTGCAAGACTTGCTGTATGAAAAAACTCTACGGAGCTCCTGCTCCATACACCAAGTTTTGGTATTTTTCTTTTGTTTTTTGCTCTTTTCCGTTTTCTATACTAAAGCGACTTCATTTCAAAAAGCGTATATGCTCTGGTTGGAATATCATATTTTTACAATTGTTTGCAGTGTGCTAATTCATTGACCTATTTCCTTTTTGAATGCAAATTATTACATTTAATATTCTAATATAATCTTCATTAGAGAAGAAGGTTAAAATTTACCACCAATCGGAATGCAAATTGAAAGACTACAGCACACTTAAGTACCTGAATCTATTATGAGTATACCTCTGCCACATTCATTTTACTTGAAAATTTTCGAACTGGGTTTTTATGTATTAACTTGCACTTATGAGGTCCTGCTTCACGCAGGTATGTGAATCTACTATGACATTCCTATCCAAATTTCTAATTTGATCATTAAATGCCCCAAGCAGATACATGCATTGGTAATTTGTGGGTTTCGAGAATCATATTCCATTTTATCGCCTCTTACAAGCTTTATTTTTGTTGAAATAGTAGAGCATAAGCTCCTCTTTGTTCCTTTTCCTTTTATAGCAATAATGAGACTAATTTAATATATCACAGGAAGGATGCCATACATTTCGTGGAGGATTCTGGAATTATTTCAGCATGGGTAAGGAATATTCTCTTGATTATGAAATATGTTTCTGAAGCCATCTAACAGTTTCACTTTTTTCCTGCCACATTTGATGACGTCAAACAAGAAACGATATGATAAGAAAATCTAGCTTCTTGGGTTAAAATTGAATAATCTCTATATATTTTAAGATGGCTTCTTTCATTGTTAATTCAAAGTGTAAATTTTGAAACCAGAAAGTAGGTTCTTTGTATTATAAAACTAGAAAGAATCAATTGATAAAACTTTTGAAATAAGTCGGAGCTAATAAGGTAGGTTGTGAAGGCCTACACTGGACAATGCTTTTACTGAATAACAACCTCTATTTGGATATGAAAGCATCCTAGTATTGTAGTTGACATGAATAAGGTGGCTACGAGTTATGTCTCAAACCGAAAAGGAAAGTTGAGTGTATTTTGAAAGTACTATGCTGCTTGTACTACTGTTATCTAATAACACACCTAATCTTAAAATACTGTGTCTTCAGGGATGGATGCACAAGTATCATACGCATTTCATTCAGAACGAAAGATGCACCCAGAAAAATTCAAAAACCAGCTTGTCAATCAGGTATTGAAGTGCATCGAAGGATTAAGATGACTTGCTTCCATTTTTATACATTTATTCTTGAATATGAGGAATAAGATGACTTGGATCTATTTTCATATATTATATGACTCATTGTGTATCCTTTTATAGCAATATCTATCTTGTACTCAATCGATTCTAGTTCTGCGCTACCTGAAAAAGTAGAAAACAAAATTATTGTGAATTTATCAATTGACGGAGCTGATAAACCCATAGGTGAGATGTAATGGTTCTTTCCAGAGAAGGAAGACTGGATTTGTGGAGATTATTAATCTTTCAGAAGGGTTGATTTGCATCTTTCATTTTCAGACATGAGGTAAAAGAAAGAAGTTTTTAAATTTTAACCCTCTTAGGGATTTCAGCATATTAAATTTTGGATAGGTGGGGCCTCCTGCTTTATATCTCCCTTGTTGAGACCAATGGCAGAGCAACGTTAAAATGTACTAGAAAAAATTGTAAAAGAGATGCTCTCATTCTGTAGGCTAGGTTACCAGAAGAGTAGAAGAATGGAATGGAAGGAGGAAAGCTAGGGACTGTTTAAGATGGCTTGTTCTAGTTTCTTTGCATTCAAGTGTGAGAGGGAAATTGGTGAGACTCCGCTTGTTAGAGATAGCTATGAGAAGCTTCAAAGTTATGGCACTTCTACTTCCTAGTGATATATCATTGTATTCCATAGTTACGCTATGCAGTTTCTTCTAAGATCTATTACACTTCTTGGGACTGCTTTCCATCCGTTTCTGTTCATGTCACTTCTCATTCATTCTGTTATCCACCTTTGTCATAAGATAAACATGTTTCTAGCAATCCACATTAATCAATGTCATGAGTTGTTGATAGGATCTTGATGGATTTTGCCTCTAGTCATGAAATTATACATTATAATTCTATAGAGATCATTTGCATATTATAGAGGAATCAGTTGCCTGAAAGGGAATTACATTAAATTGATTGTTTGACCAAAAATGCTTTGTGGGGAAGTATACTTTGCAGTTCACCTAATTTGTTCAGTGGTTTGTGAATAATTAGTGCTGGCACCTCACTGTTACCATTTTCAAGAATTTAGTGTTTGCACCTGAGGCATATGGACCGAATTCATCATAAGGAAGGATCATTTTTTTAAGATGATGCCATTTGTTTAAAGTGTTGATTTTCATATTGATGGATCTTTGTTCTGTTAACTATCACATTTTTGATGTATATGACCATTACATTATAAGGAAAAAGGTAAGCTCAATAAACTGCAGATAGCATGGTACTGAATGATGTAAAGTTTGTAACACAGTTGCGCAATATGAAGCAATTTAAAATTGCTATAGAACATTGAAAGTATCGTTACTATCACATGGTGTATTATCAGAAAAGGGTTGTCACATTTTCTGTTCAGCTTAATATTAGTATTAGATAAATGGTGTTGATGGTATCTATTGACAGTGTTCATGCTTAAATGAAGTTATTGTTTACTTTTCCTTGATGAGATAGTGATTTAGCATTGCCCGAGATTAAGCCTATGGTCTCCTGCAGTACTCTATGCTCATATAAATGCAATACCCTGGATTATTTCTTAAAAACAAGCATTTCATTTTCTTCTAAACTACGCATTATTTGTGGACATTTGCCTCATGTTTTTCCTGGCTTTCTCCTCAGAGTACATATGCAAAGCTTGGATGTACGCAAGGATGGTTTTGTGCATCCCTTGTTCATCCTTCTTCAAGGTTCAGTGGGCTTAATACATAACTTCTTGTAGATCTTTTCTTACAATAATTATAATGTAATTTCTCATGCACATAAGGACACTGATTCGCTGGATATGTTTAATTTAGTTAAATATTCTGAGAAACAACAAAGAGGACTTCATTATATTTATATTTTTAATTTTATGACGGTGGTGACCATGCCAAAAATACATAACTTTGTATTAAATAGTCAAAAATTTCATGGGCATTTCTGTTGGATTAACTCCCAACTTCAGAATTTTTTTTTAACATTGTAACTGACAAACACTTTTAGTTAAAAGCTGCAATTTGTGAAACCGTGCCAAAGTAAATGCAGCAAAATCTGAATTCTTTCTTAAGCACCCGCACCCAGAGATAGGACTACTAACAATGAGATGAAAGAAAGGAAAACTTCAAATTCATCAGCTATCAGGGATTTCCTAATTTGTCTGATGCATAACTTGTGCCGAAAAATGTATGCAAATAGGAGAGATATCATGCTTTTTTAAAATATCAAGAGGAAAGGATAATGGTTCAAGTAAATATTTATAGAACTCATTATATTTACTATTACCTCTTTGATGGCACATACTTTGAGAACTTACGGGTTTGCATTTGCTGCAGGAACATAGCTCAACTGGCCAAGGTTAAGATAATGAAAAAGCACGGCGAATGGCAAAACCTTGATGTCCCTCCCAGGTAGCATCAGTTATTTCTTGTAACATGGAAACTTTAGAAGATCAACAGATAGTCTCCTTTTTGTCTTTCTTCAATAGAAGATTATACTGTAGTATAATTCTGGTTTATCGTAGCATCTGTCTCTATGTTCTGCAAGTTGATCGCAAAACATGAAACATTTGAGTTTTTAACCGTTTTCCTCTTCTGAATGTCCTGTTGTACTTGCAGTATCAGATCAATTGTGTGCCTAAACTTGCCCAGCTTCTCTGGTGGACTGAATCCTTGGGGAACACCAAATAGCAACAAACGCCGAGATGTCTGTACTCTATTTACTTCTTCCACCATCTACCATTTCTTTTTCTTGTTTTCTATGTTTGCGTGCCTGTAGTGATATCAATAGATTTATGTCTTAGAAAACCTTTATTTCCTTCCCCTTTTTTCTGTTCTAATCATGTGCCTATCAATGTAATGGACAGAGGGACTTGACTCCACCATTTGTTGATGATGGCCTCATTGAGGTTGTCGGCTTTAGAAATGCTTGGCATGGAATGGTTCTTCTTGCTCCAAAGGGGCATGGAACGCGGCTTGCACAGGTTTGGGATATTAATTCATTCTTTCATATATAAGGGCGTACATATATTATGCATGCACATTTATACACAGACCACATTCATATGTTGGCATAACCTGCTTTGTCCATGGGGCACATATCCTTTAGTAACTTCGTAAAAACATATATTTTCACGTCTGAACGCATTGCTAAAAACCGAGCTGCCTTCGTTGGAACTTTTTGTTCGACTTTCCTGTTTGTAGGCACATCGTATCCGGTTTGAGTTTCATAAGGGTGCAGCTGACCACACATTCATGAGGATTGATGGGGAACCATGGAAGCAGCCTCTCCCCATAGATGATGACACAGTTGTGGTAGAACTCGCTCATCTTGGCCAAGTTAAGATGCTTGCTACCCATGATTGCATATCCAAAAGTGTACATGACCCTTCAAGTCAAGTCAATCATGATGGTGATGACGGGGATAGTGAAGAGGAGGATTTGGTTGCAGAAGCACAGAGGAAATTCGGGGCAGCAGACACATTCAAAATTCCTGAGGATGTTGACATTGCACATGTCAGTTGACTCTTCAATCCCACACTTTTGTTCAAAATTTGCTACTGTGACAACCTCCATGTTGATTTCTGTGATATATATATATATATAGTAGATGGAAAATGGTTTCTTGTGAGTTAGTGAGATATTATGACATTGGCATTTCAGGATTTTGCATACTAGTTTCTTCATCAATTACAAGTGTAAATGAGTTGAATTTCTAAGTAGATGATTCTGGAAATGATTGAAGAGAATCACACTTTTAGGCCAATCATTATTATGTGGTATCTGATTATATGATTTAATAAGAAACTTACAACATGATTTTGCAATCTCCTTGTTATTTACCATGTTCTCTTTACTTTTGTATTGTTCTGTTAGTTGTTCTGACGTTTGTTACTTGAGTCGAGAGTCTTCTAGAAACAATCTCTCCACCTTCTCGAGTTAGTAATAAAGTATGTGTACACACAACACTTAGCATACAAAATTAGCTTGAAATTTTCAGTATCTGGTTCTTGAGTTGACAATATGAAACATGGATTCTGTTCGTGGAACTTGATTAGAGGAGATGCAAAATGCTTGAGTTCCACAATCGACATCCATGAGCTGTGAATTCTATCACTGTAAAAAGCAAGCCAAGCATACTGAATTATTAGCGGCTACGTCATGGACAGTTTTGCAAAGTTTTAGCAGAAAAATCAGTTTGGTGCCCTAGCACTTGAAAAATCCATGGACTAACACACAAAAAATTGATAAAATTGCCTAATTCCTATTGCATGACCCCTAAAATGCTCCTAAACATCGTAAACAGGCCTGCCTAGCTTCCTTTTTACGGTGTTTAGGAGCATTTTAGGGGTCACACACCTAGAATTAGGCAATTTTCTCACTTTTTCGTGTGTGTTAGCCCACAAATTTTTCAGGTGCTAGGGCTCTAAACCAATTTTTCCGCAAAAATTTTATGGAATCATTCGTAACATCACTGTTAATGAATTCAATAGGTCTGACCTACTTTTTCTTGTGTGTTTACAGATTTTTCAAGTGCCAAGGCTCTAGTTTGATTTTTTCGCAAAAATTTTATGGCACTATCCATAATGATGCCTCTTATAATTCCAGTAAGCCCGACCGACTTTTTACGGCGTTTAGGAGCATTTTAATTGTCACACAATAGTAATTAGGCGAGTTTGTTAGTTTATTGCTTGTGTTGGCCCACAGATTTTTCAGTTGCCGAGATTATGAGTCAATTTTTCTACAAAATGGAACTATTCATAACGATGTTAATAGTTCTAGTAGGCTTGGACTTCTTTTTATAGCATTTTAGGGGCACCACAATAGGAAATTAGGTTATTTTCTCAGTTTTAATGTGTGTTAGCCTATAGATTTTCTAGGTAACGCGGCATTAGGATGATTATTTTATGAAATATTACGGAACCATCATAATGACACCACTAATAGATCAAATAGGCTCGGCCTACTTTTAAGGAGATTTAGGAGAATTTTACTGGCCATGCAATAGGAATTAGACGATTTTCTTAGTTTTCCATGTGTGTTAGTTCATAGATTTTTTTGGTTCCAAGGCACCGGGCCAATTTTGGCTCAAAGATTTTACAAAACCATCTATAATGATGCCTCTAATAATTTCAGTAATCTCGTCTTGCATTTTATGCTGTTTAGGAGCATTTTAAGGGTCATGCAATAAGAATTAAGTGATTTTTTTAATTTTTTGTATGTTAAGTCCAAAATTTTTTTAGATCCCCAAGATTCTAGTTGATTTTTTTATGAAAATCTTACGACACCTTCCATAACGATGCCACTAATAATTCTAGTAGGGTTGGCTTGCTTTTTACGGCATTTAGGAGCATTTTAGGGGTCATGCAACAAGAATTAGGTGGTTTTCTCTTTTTTTTGTGTGTGTGTTAGCCCACAAATTTTTCAGGTTCCAAGGCTCTGGCCAATTTTTCTGTAAAATTTTACAGAACTGTCTGTAATGAATGCTTCTAATAATTTTAATAGGCTCAACCTTCTTTTTTCGGCATTTAGGAGCACTTTAAGGGCCACGCAATAGTAATCAGACCATTTTCTTAGTTTTTCATGTTTGTTTGTCCACAAATTTTTCAGGGGCCAGGGCTTCGGGCTGACTTTTTGGTACAAACTTCACAGAATCGTCAGTAACGCCATTGCTAATAATTTTTGTAGGCCTGACTCACTTTTTGGCATTTAGGAGCATTTTAGAGACCACGCAATGGGAATTAGATGATTTTCCCAATTTTTTGTATGTGTTATCCTATGAATATTTCAAGTACCTGAGTCCTGGGCTAATTTTATGGAACCATCCATAACAATGTCGCTAATAATTTCAGTAGGTCTAGCCTGCTTTTTACAATGTTTAGGTCATTTTAGGGGT
Organism: Solanum sejunctum; assembly: GCA_025642045.1. Taxonomy (NCBI): domain Eukaryota; kingdom Viridiplantae; phylum Streptophyta; class Magnoliopsida; order Solanales; family Solanaceae; genus Solanum; species Solanum sejunctum. Next base: position 2,826,637 of record JAOTQJ010000002.1, on the reverse strand, counting down.
CACACAACACTAATTACGTGATTTTCTCAAATTTTCGTATGTGTTAGTTGGGGGATTTTTCCAGTGCTGGAGCTCCAGGCCAATTTTTCTACAAAAACTTTACAAAACCATCCTTAACAATGCTGCTAATAATTTCTGGGTCCAACTAGATTTTTACGGCATTTAGGAGCATCTTAAGGACCACACAATAGAAATTTAGGTGATTTTCTCAGTTTTTCATGTGTTTTAGCACATATTTTTCTAGTGACGGAGCTTTGGAATGATTTTTTTGTAAAAGCTTTACAGAGTGAATCGTTCTTAATGATGCTACTAACAATTGTTGTAGGCTTAGTCTGCTAGCTTGTCACAGTATCTAGGAGTATTTTAAGGGTCATACAATAGGAATCAGACAATTTTCTCAGTTTTATGTGTGTTAGCCAACAAATACTACACGTACCAGGGCTCCGAGCCAATTTTCCCATAAAATTTATGAAATTGTCCATAATGACGCCACTAATAATTCTAGTAGGTTGAGCCTGCTTTTTATGGCATTTAGGTGAATATAAGGAGCCACACAATAAGATTTAGGTAATTTTTTCAATTTTTCGTGTGTGCTGGTCTCCGAGATGATTTTTTTGCAATAACTTTATGAAACCATCTATAACGACATTGCTAATAATTTTAGTAGCCCTGGACTATTTTATACATTGATTAGGAGCATTTTTAGTGGTCATGCAACAAGAATTAGGCAATTTTTTAAGTTTTTCATGTGTTAGCCTACAAATTTTTTAGCTACCGAGGCTTCGGGCCAATTTTTCTTTTAAGACTTTACAAAATTGTCTTGTAACTACATAGCTATTAATTCTAGTAGGTCCAGCCTACTTTTTACAGAATTTAGGAGCATTTAGGGCCACACAATAGGAATTGAGTTATTTTCTTAATTTTTCATGTGGGTTAGCTCACGAATTTTCCAAGTGCTCAACCTCCCGCTGATTTTTCCACGAAAACCTTACAGAACCATCCATTCAATGTTGACACAGAGAGTAGTTTGTACCAAAAGGCTTGCAATGAGCTCTATGAATCATAATGCTACATATATACTCTCATAATGTGCTTTGTACGACCCAAATCTAAATTAATCAGGTCAATAACCAGATGCTTATCTAAATTAATCAGGTCAATAACCAGATGCTTGAAGCTAAAAAAGAAAAAGAGAGAAATTACAATCTAACAATCAATCTCAGACAATGGCTAACAAGTTTATACATTCAAATTTGCAGGATTCAAAGTGTATTTCTCCAGGAACTGATCATGGGAAGAGACACAATTACAATGGCATGAGACATTAAAACTCATAAAATCAATATCCAGCTTCAACTGGTGTAGCCGGATACAAGCATATGCATAACAAGCCAAGCATGTCAAGCAAAACAATGAAGAATGCGAACTGCCTATCCAAATGACGCTGAAGTCATCAAATCCGGCTTGAATCTCTCCCGAAAATGTATCTTCTTACCCAATCACCAACCACTAAATACCTCATCCGCCAGCTAACTTGCTTGCTGAAATGCAAATAAAATTACCAGATTTAGACTCTGAATACTCAAGGAAGAAAAGATACATTCCGTTTCATTTTATGTCTTAGTTTGACTAGGCAAAAAGTATACGAACGTAACAGACCAAAACACCAAACACACTGTAAATAGTATGGTTTTAAACAGGCCATGTTATTCCAAGAATGCAACAACAACAACATACCCAGTAGAATCCCACAAGTGGTGTCTGGGAGGGTAGAATATACACAGACCTTACCACTACCATAGAAGTAGAGAGACTGTTTCCTGGGAACCCTCATCTCAAAACCCGTAAGCAAGAAAGAATTAGATATGACAAAAGGAAGGGACGGGAACAGAATAGAGCGACTAATAATGACAGTATGTAAATAAGATAAACTAACACATAATACGACGACTAATGCGAACACATGACAAAAAAACACCTACCTTTTAACCTGCTACTCTAATTCGCAACCTCCACTTTTTTCTATCTAAGATCATGTCCTCAGTAAGATCAAGTTCCGTCATATCCTGTCTAATCAACTCCCCCCAGTGCTTCTTCGGTTTACCTCTACCCCTCCAAGTATCTCCCAAAACCAACCTCTCGCACCTCCTAACAGGATCATTGGTACTCATTCTCTGCATATGTCTAAACTATCGGTGTCTCGCTTCCCTTATCTTATCGACCACCGGGGCCACTTCTAGCTTTTCCCGGATGGTCTCATTTCTAACCTTGTCACTCCTGGTGTGACCACACATCCATCCCAGCATTCTCACCTCTACGACATGCATCATTTGAACATGTGCCTTCTTAATGTAGTTGGAATACTCACATCAATTGTTGGACTAATAGTATCTTCGGTCTCAAATTTGTATAGATACTTCCACTGTAAATGTAAGCATAACATAATAAATACAGAAAGAACTATTTCTTCAAATAGACTAAAAACGGCAAGTAAGACGCATAAGGTAAAATAGAGGGCAGCTGTCTACCTTGCATACACAGAGTACCATAGCCACTGTGTGCTATGGCCCACAGAAACCCAATCCCCGGGAAGCTCTGCTGCTGCTTGATCTCCACCTAAAGGTGCGAATTGCCCTAAATGGCGATACCTGAAATGGAATATATCGTCAAGCCAAGGACCACTGAGAGAGAGGATTGATGCATAATGAAATTTATTGGGAAAAAAGATGTATCTATTTACCAATTGGAAAAGGAGGTTAGCAGCCAAGATCATGGTGTCAATAAGCTACATGAGCAACTAATAACAGAAGAAGTTGCTGATAAGTGTGAATTCGATGGTTCTCTAAACAAAACACAATGCATAGAAAAGGGAGAAAGGAGAAAGGGTCGGAGACCACATTTCTGATCTTTTTGTTGAAGTCACAAATGCTTTTTACTAAAAAAGTTTGAGTTAATAGTCAAAAACACATATGAACTGTCATTTTTTCATGAGTTTCGCACTCCAACTATCAATTAGTCTTTTTTCCGACCTGAATTATCACCATCTATATATTAAAACACACCTCGAAGTTGATAGGCCAACTATCAATTGTTCCCTTCCCTTTCCTACCTGAACTATCACCATCTACTCAACCAGGTAGGTTTTAACACAGAGATGCTGACAGTTCAAATAGGAAAATGGAACAGCTGGTAATATTCAAGTTGGAAAATGGAACATCTAATAGTGTGAAATTTGCAAAAAAGTGATAGTTCAGGTGTATTTTTGACAATTATCTCAAAAAGTTTTTGTTGTATAGAAGAACAATTTCTCGAGAATGCAATTCTTGTCATACTTCAGCCGTTAGTTAACCCAGTATGCTTACATGCAACAAGGAAAATAAGAAAAGGGAAGGTTCAAAGAGGGTGAGCTTTATATACTCGAAGGGTAGAAATTCATGACGTCCAGAACTTTTAAAACGGCGAGGCCCTTCAGGATTACTTTTGCATTGATCCCAGCGGTTGAAGCATCTAGCAAGATATGTACCTTGTTGAGCAGCAACCTAAATCATGTGAAAAAATAAGAAATTGAACTTAAGCACAAAACCAAGTGAAAAGCTATATTGATCGGACTCTTCAAACATATCCTCGAAAGCAGTGCAGTTTTTGATAGAACTGACAGGATGTGGTAATATTATTTTGAGAGTCCGTGCAACAGAGGTGAAAAGAGAGACGAGAATGAAGTCTGAACAATGGAAGAAGTACCTGAGCAGTGGCAGGTAGACTTTTCATCTGCGAATCTACATGAGAAAGCGCCAACTTAAAACCTTCAATATCTACCTCCTCTCTTTCATTTCCCTCAGAATCCCTGAATAAGTCTTTCGCCTCTAACAAATGTTTCTTCTTCAGATACAAGTCCACTTGAGGATAACGGATAATTATGTCTTCCACAACATCTCGGAATTCCTCAATGGTTAGTGTTCCCGAATTATCCTTATCCGCAACTTTAAAAATGGCTGAAATATCTTCCTGGACCACGTAGATTCACAGAAATGAAAATTCAGGGGGAAGATATAAAGGCAATAAAAATAGTATCTAGCAAACGTAAATGTGGAGAATATAAGATGTATGACCATCCTTATGCAGCGTATACTTCATTCTTCTGTTGTTTTATTTTCATTCGTCTTGATAATACTGTTAAGATGCCAAATATTCTAACCATGGTCAAAAAGTTTGAAGTGATTAACTGCAAAGACAGCAACTAATGGTCTGTTTGAATAAAATCAACTTCATCGAATATTTTGGTCCATCTTACATTTATAAGGCATGGCAGTAAAAACTTAGTGAAATCCCAAAGTGGGGTCTAGAGAGGGTGGTGTGTACGGCTGTACGCACCCTTACCCTACCTTGTGAAGGTAAATAAATGGTTTTTGATAGACCCTCGACTCAAATAAAGCATATCAAAATCAAAGGGACTAGTAAACTAAATGAAATTTAGGACTACATTTTCAAGAACGAATATTCAGAGGTGCAACTCCCTCTAGAAAGAATGATGAAACGAATCACTCAAGCTCATAAAATCATTTTTGAAACACCAAGTGCATCAGGAACCAACAGATTTATCGCTCCTAGGGTGTGCATATTCATAATAGACAGAAAAATTATTGTACGTAACATCAAAAGTATTGGTTTGACATGGCACAACAAAACTAGTATTATTATCCATATGCAGCATAAATCATGGACTATTAACTATCAATATCTAGAAAAGATTTAGTACAAAGAATTGAATACAGTATAGATCAAAAGTTGATTAAATATGTGAGTACAAGGCTTCTTTACCATTACTTTACGTTGATCTATAGATGCACAATCACCTAGCGCGTACACATTACTGGAGCCCTTTACTCGCAACCATTCATCAGTCGCCAGAATACGCCTTTTTTCCTGCAAAGGGAAAATGAAAAGGTTAATGGTCATTAATTAATTATACTCAAAAAGAGTAACTATTTAAGTATGCACGTAGTGCAGAAACAACATGAAATACTAAGAGAAAGGGAATGCGAGATACCTGGCCAATTTGTTCCATGAAATCCTTCACAAATGGACGGGTACCAACTCCAGTTGACCATACGACCATCCCGTAGGGTACCTCAACTTGTTTTCCGGTAGATTTTACTTTCATGTTGATGAAATGATCAGAGACACTAATGACACGGCAACCTGTTAAAACCTCAATTCCATCTCTTTGAAATTTCTGTTCAGCAAACGAGCTTATTCTTTCATCAAATCTGCAGAGACAAAATGCTCTTGAAATTGTCTCTTAACTGAGTGGAAATTAGGATTTGAAATATATTCAATTATCCAAACAGTTAACATGACAACCCACTAGACCAATAACGTTTATTAGTATTGCAACTCCACGAATGGAATGCCACATGTATGTCTAGTTTTCGCAAGCAAGAGTATATGTGAAGTATTAAAGGTATGCCCGCGATAAGGTCATTATGTGAATTAGGTGATTGTATGTAGGTTTTCACTATGGTCATAATAAGCCCCTCATACAATATTTTTAGTCTTGAGCTTCATTTGTTCCGGCTCCCTACTCGGCCTTACTGCCCTGTTCAATAACTTTAACAAGTTGTAGGATGTTAACAAATGCATATATGTGTTATAGATATGATCTTAACAAAGCTGGTTTATCTTCACTAGAGCTTCCAATTGGAGCCGTGCCGCTCAACCGTCAAGCACAAATTCAAAGTTTTAATATTTATTTATCCTCAAGTCACATTGAATTTGTCATGTGTCAGGCTTGTGGGACAATAGATGTGGTTGAGGTGAAAACTGATGAAATATTAGAAATGTAATGCAAAAATGTGCCACACATTTCAATTGTAGGTACATTTTTTGCATTACATTTCTATTTTTTTTGTCTTCATTAGCACTTTAAGCTCCAACAGACGATGGCACTTTTATGCACTTTTTACAACTGACTGCTCTGCAGTTCACGCCTCTCTATCTTCCTCAATGTCAAATCTTTCAACATCACATCAACATCACAGAGGCTATAGCATGCATTAAAGTGCAGAGGTAAACTGAATCTAGGAATGGTGCATCTTACGTGTTC
>JAOTQJ010000002.1:2781855-2793333 GCA_025642045.1 Solanum sejunctum | reverse complement strand
GTTGGATGTAATGATGTTTCTTTTAGGCTAACATATACGAATAACTTGAATACATATAGTGAATAATTATCGTCTCTTTATTATATGAAAATCCTTACATGATTTAAAAACAGGTAGTAATATCACACTGGCTACAACAAAATAATATGATTGTCAACCAATAAAGACACAGTTCATCGCTTGATTAGGATAAGGCTTCACAATTAATCGATAGTATATAAAAAAGCAACAACAACTATTGTAATGCAACATTTAGTATATATTATAGTTATCAGATAGCTCTAAATTAGATATACCCGATTTGATAAAACATCTTTCACTTCGACTGCCTTGAAACAACCATGAACTTTGATAAAATGTGTTACCTTTTGATCACGTTCTTCCTTATTGCAACTATAAAGAAGAAAGCCAATAACCTCCGATTCTTCCCAAGGCCCCTATTTCGTCCACTATTTGGATCATAAGAAACCAAATCATTTCCCCTAGTTGAAACAATACTTGGTAGTTGTTCCTAAATCCAACTCTCCATACCTGCAACCAAATTTATACGATACAATCTACTTCAAGATTCTAAAACCCCATAGTGCATCATCACCCTTACTTACATGATGCACCATCCATCTCCCTCTCATACTTTAACATGTGATTCTCAAATAACATAATTGATAAATCCATTGCAATTACACCAACTAAAGCATGTGGCAACATAACCTCCCCTAACACCTCATAACTATATTAAAAGGCATAACTAAACTCCGAATTTAGATATCAGATCAAAATAACAGACAAGACGAATCATTTTATATTGCAGGCGCTGAATGTGTGGAAAAGGGGAGGAGAGTACTGGAAATCTATTTATTCATTGTTCAGTTTGAAGATACATTAAGGACTCAATGAGCAACGCCATACTCAATTAAGGACCTAACTGCTGATGGACTTGCAAGGGAGCAGAATGTATCAAGAAGAATTGGAGAACTATTCCTAGCTCGCGTTGTTTGAACAATCTGGGATGAGAGAAACAGAAGATGTTCTGAAGACAAGGTTTCATCAGTGCATACTTTGAAGTGTACATCCTCATCTTCTTCACCAATTGAGATACACAAATGAGGGAATAAGTTGAGACAGGAAGATACAATAGCCCATGTGAACACTTCAAATTGTCACCTGCTAACAGAGGGATGAGAAAAAGGAAGATCTTGATGGCTTTACGCGGGATGAAGAGGCGATTTTCTTGGACGATTTAAAGCGAATAACAGAGGAATCAAGATTCAATGAAACATCAAAAGCAATATGTAGAGAACCATATTTACTAAAGGATGTATTCGTTTCCATTTATCCGAAAGAAATTCTCATCGAAACATAGATATCTATTATAATGTTCCATGCAATTTGAACTCGATCAACTCGAGCTGTATTTGCTTTGGATAGTGTTTGCCCTAACACTAAAACTTACAGGGGATTGCTTATGTTTCATGCTTCTTTAGCTTTACTAGATGGATATCGAACTAAAGAAGATAAAAAACTGAACTCCATTCCTCCAACAAGAGACAACTCGACAATAGAGCAGTCATTAAACTGAACTCCATTCCTCCAACAAGAAAATTGACAGTAGAGCAGTCATTCAATTCAACCTAGTTAGGATTGATCACTGAGAAGTAGAAAGAGTTACTCTTCTGTTGCAAAACTTGGATAGTGAACCCTTCGTTATTATCAGATGATGCAGACTCTATAGTCTGGAAAGGACAGGGGGATGGTGGGGTTGACGCTGGATTCAACTAAGGAACTGTTTAGCAGCTGGTGGGGTTGCAAGGAAGCAAAGTGTATCAAGAAGATATGGAGAACTGTTCCTAGCTCATGTTGTTTGAACAATCTGGAACGAGCGACATAACAGATGTTTGGAAGACATGGTTGCATCAGTGCATACTTTGACATGAAGAATATGTACTCTTTTGTAATGTCAACCAATTCAGATTGAGCTAAGCATTATGCATTTCCCTCGTCACATGTCAATTTCGACATCGGGGAGAAGTATGGAAATTCTGACTATCAAATCACACTAGAATGAGATGTTAATAATATGCATATGCAGCCAAATAGTCAGCTAGTGCAATTGATGAGACACAGAATGCCTTCTTGCCTGCTAATTTTAAGTGAAAGGGAGTGTCGGATCTGGTAACCTTAAAAGGGATAACCATATTCAGCTCAAAACACAAAAACAATGAACACGAGCAGATAGTAACAACATAGTAACTATGACAAAATAATGTGATAGTTGACTGATAAAGACGAGGTCCAACACTTGATTAGGATAAGGAATCACAATCATTAAACTGGAAATACATCAAAAACAACAAGAGTACACGGAACATATATGAAAAACAAAGTTCAACATTAAGTACATCAAAATTATGGGATAGCTCTAAACTAGGTCAACCAAATATGATAAAACACCTTTCACTTCCACTAACTTGAAACAGTCATGAACTTTGGTAAAACACCTTACCTTCTGATCACATTGTTCTTTATTGCATCCATAGCTTCTGTAGTTCAGCTACTCATTAAGTCCACAAACCTCCCATTCCTTACAAGATCCCATCCGAAATGATACTATTTCCATTGAGCAAAATGAGTGATTCCATGTAATTTTGAACATAAAATGAGCGAGCGCTCCCTTGAATACCAAGACTAGAATTTTGTCGACTATTTGGATCATAAGAAACCAAATCATAGTTCCCAGTTGAAAACAGAACTTCACCATTGTTCCTAAATCCAACTACTTTCTCCATACCTACAACCAAATCTATACGATACAATCTACTCCAAGATTCCAAAACTCCATACTGCTTCATCACCCATACTTCACATGAAGTACCATCTATTTCCCTCTCATACTTTACAACAGCAAGCGATTCCTCAAACAACAAAATCGATAAATTCGTCGGAATCACACCAACTAAAGTATCCGGCAACATAATCTCCCCAAACGCCTCATCAGCTATGCTAAAAGACATAACTAAGCTCCGAATTCCACCACCATTTGCAATCACATCATACGCAATCCAATGTACAGTCCCATTTACAAAAGCCTGACACCACATAAACTCCACCATAAAATGCTTAATCTCAACACCCAGCGCTCTCCTCCAAATCCCCCTTATAGTTGAATAAACTTCAATCTGAGGAGGACCATTATACCCAACATCATCATTTTTACAATACACAAGTCTAACCAATTTAAAGCCATAATTCTCAGTCAAACCAGCACCAAATCCAAGAACAAACATATGAGGCGACTGAGGTTTAATCAAAGGCAAAGGTAAAGTTATAAACTTATGAATAGAAGGGTTCCACAGAACAAGACTCCGCAACTCACCAAACAAATCGTCACTCAAACACACGATGCCATTGCAGCTGCCAACAATTCTGAAATACCCAAGTTGACAATTGAAAGGAGGATTCAGTTCCGACGTCAAATTCAAGGAAAAGGGTCGATTCTTAGAGTCTTGAAACAATGAATAGTGCTCTTTATTGCAAGTACTGACGTAACGCCGGACAAAAAGGGTGTTGGTATGTGGGGTTTGGGCGACGTGAGCAGAGATGAAAAGGGAACTGGTGATGAGGGAATGCCATGATTTGGAGACAACTGTGAACCGAATTAAGGATTTAGCAGGAAGTTTCAGTAGAATTTGGATTAGAAGTTCAGGAGGAAAGTAGAAAGAATCTGAATCCGCCATTGATGAATGAGAAGGACGAGGAGAACCCTACAGGTTTTTCATAAAATTTGCTTTGTTATTTGTTACTAATTTACATTGAAACATAATATTATTTAAATAGCAAATGTAAAATATACCTAAAATACTAAATTATTCATTAATTTTACAAATTAAATAAATATTATTAAATGGAGATAGCAATGGTGCGGACGGGACGAATTGAGCTCAGCCCTCAAATTTTTTAAATCGTCTTGACTTACTTGATAATTTTTTTCATTTTTAACCTGTTCTACTTAAATTTTTAAGTGTTTTTTTATTTTTAATTAAATTTAGTATGAAAAATAAAACATTTTATTTTTTTTATTTTCATTAATTAATATTTTAATAACTAATTAATTGTTTTTAGTTAATATTTTAATAATTATTTCTTAAAATTGAAAGCTTCTAATTAACATTTCAATAACTAATAATTTACCGGATATGTTTAATTTAACTTTTCGAAACAAAATAAATTAAAGTCAATGTTTAATATAAAAATATTTACATCTTTGATTTTTATTAATTATAAATATTTAATTTTTTTTCGAATTCTGATTTAATTCTATAAATCCACAACCTATCCTGCTTCGCATTAATTTTACAAATAATTCAATCCGTAATTATCTCCCATAATTTTAAACATATCATGCCTCGCATAACTCTAAACTCACCTCATACTCATCCTGTCCCGTCTTATTGTCATTCATAAGTGCACAAGTATAGAAGAAAAGAATGAAGTAGTTTTCTTTTTGGCCCAAGTAAACTAGAGTGGGTTTAGCTTAAATACAAATTCAAACGAAATTCCAAGAATTTATCTATGACACGAGTTTAATACAAAATTTGAAAAGTTGTTGGGATGAAATAATATTAGGATCATCTTGATAGTATCACAATTGTCTTATAATTTTATTTGAGTTATTTATTAGCTTAACTATTTCAAAATTTCAATAACCAATGAAATAAGTGCAAGTACATTGATTAGTAAGTACTTTTTCTATTTTATTTTATGTGAGATTAGTTAAATAGACATAAAATTTAAAAAATAACATAACATTCATAAGTTATTCTGTAATTTTATTTCAATCAAATATGGATAAACTTATCACTAAATTAATCACATAATTAATTATTCTTATTTTTTATACCAAACGATATGGTTGCAATCGGTTGGTCGATTTTGAAGTTTATCGGTTTAATTTATCGATTATCAATTAGTATATATGCTAAACCATTATAAAATTATAAGATATTGACTTATCGACTATTGATTTATCAGTTATTGATTATTATTTGTTTAATCGTTACGATTTGACACAAAAATTTTTATTAAAAATTGCTTAAAAATAAGGTGAAACTAAATGAATCATACACATGAGTTGACATATTACATTTTACACAAAATCATTCATTGTCACATTGTAAAATAACTTAGAGTTTAAAATAATAAAAAATAAAAGTATGAATTTGTCAAAGAATTTATATATCTAATAGTACAAATATAATAATTTAATTTATTATTGAGTCATCAGTTAATCCATTAAAAAAAATCTAAAACCATGAAGAACCAATATCCTAATAATAAAAAAGAATTTAACCATTATAAAAATTAATAATAATATAAAAAAATTTAACCATTATAAAAATTAGCAATAATATAAAAAAATTTAACCATTATAAAAATTATCAATAATTTTTTTTCGATTCAAGTAATCGATTTCAATTTGATTTTGTATTGTCCTACAAAATAAGTTGTTAAAGTGTCAACTAATAAATTAAGATAGTTATATATAATATAATATTAAGCAGTTATAATGAAATAAAAATGTCCGACCTGCCGGATTCGAACCAGCGACCTAAGGACCTCAGCAACAACTACAGTCCTCCGCTCTACCAACTGAGCTAAGGTCGGCCTTGTCAAAGTTAGTCCCAAATTTAGTTATAATTAATACAAGTATTTTGCTAATCTTTGGAATCCTCTCTTTTTCTAAATTCTGTGTAGAAGCGAAATGTTTTATGTACCGAACTATTATTTTTAAATGAAGTAATATGTGTTGTTCCTATTATAGTACACCTTTCATCTTATTCTAAATACGAAAAGGAATTTTTCGTCAGAATTATGCTATTGATTCTTATCATTAATGTTAAAATAAAAAGTTTAAAGTAAATTGTTTTAGTATATACAAGTTATTATTATTAATTATTAATATAAGGTTTCAAAAGTTAACAATTTTTCAGATTTTTAAACTTAGCTATTCATTTTATCACATTTGATTGATTCACAGATCAAAAGCAGGCTTTTTTTTTTCTATTTCATTTTTTCCAATTAAGAAATTCTAGAGGCAAGTATTGCAAGTATTCCAATATAATGCCTTTTATAAAATTATGAATTTAGACCACTAATTTTATTGACTTGTCCTCGACTATTATCACACATGTTTTAAAGTTGAAAGGGCAAATTTAATTTCCTATTTAGGCAAGTTTTTTTTTTTTATGTTATATGAGGCAGAAATGAGACACCCAAGTGGCCAAAAAAACAACAAATCTTCCTATTTTATCTATTGTCCTCAAGTTTATTTTTGTGAAATTTTAATCAATACTAACAAGTGAATGGTTCACCTCTAATAATATTATTTCAAATCTTCACCAAACAATGAGTTTGGTTTGTTGTTTTCTCTTAATGAAGACATTTCTCTCGTTGCCTTCTCTTCCTCCGACGGCGATTGATGAGAGAAGGCATAGACAAGAGAACAAAAAGTCAAGAGTAATTCAACCTACTACGAGAAGGTATAGAGAAAAAAAGGAGACTATTGAAGGTGTGGTGGAAAAATGAATGACTTATTCTCTCCTTCGCTTAAAAAATATCAGGACCTAAAACAACAAATCGAAATGGATGATTTAGAAGCTGGAGGCGGAGGAGGTGGTCCTTCCCAGAATGAAAGCATTGATCTTGCTAAGTTCTTTGAAGATGTAGAGAATGTGAAAGAGGATATGAAGGAGGTTGAGAAGTTGTATAAGCGATTACAAGAATCAAATGAAGAGAGCAAAATTGTGCATAGTGCAAAAATTGTGAAGGAAATTAGAGCTCGAATGGACTCTGATGTGACACTTGTCTTGAAACGCGTCAAGATCATCAAAGGGAAACTTGAAGGCTTAGAAAGATCTAATGTTACAAATAGGAAGAACCCAGGTTGTGGTCCAGGATCATCAGCTGATCGAACGAGGACTTCAGTAGTTAGTGGTTTAGGCAAAAAACTAAAAGTTCTCATGGATGATTTCCAAGCATTGAGAGCAAAGATGAATTCAGAATACAAGGACACTGTGGCAAGAAGGTATTTTTGAGTTACATGATCATATTTTATTTAAAAGTTTAAACTATATCTTTCCCTATCCTATGTTGAAGCATACCCAACGACTATCACATCAACAAGACGAGTTTCTAGTCAGATACTTCCTGCGCTTTGGATATCAAGAAGTTGATCGTAAGAAAGATGAAAAAACTAAGGCCATCACTTTCTCCAAAACTTGAACTCAAAACCACATCCCTTGCTTGAACCTCTTACATGTTTCTTTATTGAGTATATAATAAAGATAATAGGTATATGGTGCTAACGCACAATAAATCAAATAGGATATAGCATAACTTTACTTTTGTGAATATTTACAAAATGGATATTTAAGAATGTCTTGTTCCATTTCTCAATAAGATCTATTGTATTACTTAATTACATTCTCAACAGGTACTTCACAGTGACAGGTGAAAATGCAGATGATGAACTTATCGATAATTTAATATCAAGCGGAGAGAGTGAGACGTTCCTCCAAAAGGCAATTCAAGAACAAGGAAGGGGACAAATTATGGACACAATATCAGAAATTCAAGAAAGACATGATGCTGTGAAGGAAATTGAGAAGAATTTGATTGAGCTACACCAAATTTTTCTAGACATGGCTGCACTTGTGGAAGCACAAGGACAACAATTGAATGATATAGAGAGTCATGTAGCACATGCAAGTTCATTTGTTAGAAGAGGAGCAGAGCAACTCACAGAGGCTAGGGAGTTGCAAAAAAGCTCAAGAAAATGTACTTGCATTGCCATTCTCCTTATCATTCTTCTTCTTATTGTCCTAACTTTTTCATTTTGGTCACCACTAATTACGAGTAGATTGTCGAAAATATAAAATTAAAATAAGAGAAAGGAAAAAAGAGAAGAGAGAGCGCTCTGGTAGGATCTTCACGTACAGAAAGAGATTGCAGTCAGTTTGATAATAATTGAGTGACATTGATTCTTCAACCCGAACCGAGGAATCCCTCGGATATGACGCAAAAGGGCTCTTGATCTATCCTTGATCAGAGATTTCTCTATGAAAAATATGAATCAAACCGTTGAAATATTTCTAGTAAAAATTGATTTTATTTTATTCATTGTCATCTAACTTCTAATTTTTGTGACAATACTTATAGAAGTAACTTGTATCATACTAATGAATTGCCTCATTTTCTACATATATATTGTAATCATCCTTGTATTAATATGTATAATTGTGTATTTAGAAATCAGACAAATACGATTCGTTTGATGACAAACATTGATGCATGAGAAATTTTGTGTAAGTAATATCGACTTACTGTCATGTTGTGTTCAACTACGTCTACTTTACCTAGACAATCTTGAATCTTGTTGCACCAATAAATGAATTAACAAAGGAATAATTTGGATATGAGAAAGTCAACTAAACCTATTATATAATCCATTTTGCTATGAGTCAAGAGGATTAGAAGTTATTTCACTGTAAAAAGAATTTTCTTCGTCGAAAATAAAGAATTAAAGTCGAGGATGATGTGTCTTGTCGTAGTATAATCATTAGACCTTTTTCTTCTAATCAAGTAACTTTTAGCTTCTGTCATCATTTCGTCCTTCCTATTGGGACAGAAAACATATGTAAACATAATTCTTTATAATTTGAATAAAAGAAATCAGTATTCCCACAATCTCATCCATATAATGATCATATATCTAAAGCACTATATGTGATGTTCGATAGCATTCACTCAATTTGTATTTTTAACGATTCAATTTTCAAGAGTCAAACTATATAAATTTTAATAACCAACATTTTAAGATATAAAACTTATAATATTTTTGTTGTTTACTATGTATTACTAAAATACTTAGAACAAAAATTTTTGTAGTAAATAAAACTTTTGTAGGAAAAAAATATTTTGTAAAACAAAATTTTTGTAGAACAAAACTTTGTGAAAGCAATAATCATCAAAGATTCTAATCAAGTGTTTAAAACCAATAAATCAAAAGTAATAAAAAGATGAAAAATAAGAAGTATCTGAGTCCACAAAATTCACTATGTCCTTAAGGAATTTAATCCCCTCATTGTACCCGAGGTTGTGAATTATTTTCTCTCAGGATAAAATAGATATACCTATTAAAGAAGTGGCAATACTTCAAACTTCAATAACTTCAACGAATTCAAAAAGCAGCAACGAAATCATACTAAGACTCTATTTTTATTTGAAAGAAATGTATGCAGATGAAGGAAATATTATATCCAAAAAAGAGAGAAAATCTCTCTATTTATAGCCAACAAATGGTGCTTATTGTGTCTTATTAGAAAGGTAACACCTGTCTAGAAAAAGAATAATCTTTTAGAAAGGTCACCACTCTTAGGAAAAGCTATGATCCTTTAAAAAAGTCACAATCCTTCATTTCCATTCAACTTAAAAACCTAACAATCCCTCACATGAATGGGAATGACTTTTTTTTTTTTTAAAAAAAAAAGATACATGTAGAAAGAAAAAACTTGTGTGATTTGTAAGTAAGGATTAATTGCATGTGGATAAGTAGGTTTCCCTTTGAACTTTCTATAGTGAACTATGTCGAATATACTCGATCAATCAATAGATATGATATTTTTGAACCGTTGATCTTTGTTGTACACCTAGACAACATAAGTCACACAACTAACCCTTTAACTAGTCTTGGTTCTCATTGTTTTGTTCATTTCAGCCATCAATACTTCCTGGTTCATAAGTGTATAGAGAACTGGCCTTATTGGATTCTCCTTGAAGCGACTTATACTTTACACTTACATAGGTGATTTCTAAATATTTTATCCCATAGATACACTATTTGATATACCCTATATCAAACTTAGAAACCATTAAAAGGTCATATTAGCTTATCCTTGTTCCTAAACATTGTCTCATCATGAGAATGGACCTTATCATAGTTTTGACAATGTTGAACCACCATCAATGACTTTGTTTGATCTTTTTGAACCTAGATCTTAGGATCTCCGGTCTTCTAGGTAGAGTTACCGCCATGATGACTTGTACTCGGCCATAGTCCTATTCTCTTTGATGACCTCTTAACTCTCTCTCTAGTTAGGCCTTTTGTAAGTGGATCCAACACATTATCCTTTGACTTTACATAGTCAATTATGATAATTCTACTAGAGAGTAGTTGCCTAATGGTATTATGTCTTTGTCGTATGTGACGTGACTTATCGTTATACATAATACTCCCAGCTCTTCCTATTGCCGCTTGACTATCACAATGTATGCATATAGGAGCCATTGGTTTAGGACAAAATGGAATATGCTCTAAGAAATTTCGGAGCCATTTAGCTTCTTCACCATCCTTGTCTAAGGTTATGAACTCAGCCTCCATTGTAGATCGAGCTATACATATTTGTTTGGATAATTTTTATGATATTGATCCTCCACTAATAGTAAAGACATATCCACTTCTAGACTTAGTCTCAGTTGACCCAATAGTAAAGGCTATCTTGACATCCATTTGATGAATTTATAGATCGTACACCACAGCTAACGTAATTAACGTTCGAATTGACGTAATTCTTGTTACCGGTGAGTATGTATCAAAGTAGTCAAGACCTTTAAGTTTTATAAATCCATTAACAGCAAGCCTTGCTTTGTATTTGTCAATAGTGCCATCAACTTTCATTTTGCTTTCGACCTTTGATACTTCTTCAACAATATTTGCCCCAACTATTGTTGAACTTGTTTGTTACCTCTTTACTGCCACCTTATTATCTTTTTCAATTTTCAAGTGAATAATAAAGATCTTCAACAGTCATCTCCTTGCATTTATACTTTAATTAATTCCTCAAATCTTTTTAAAATGGGGGTAACTTCTCAATGATGGTTGCCACTTGAAAAGCATCATTCACAATCAATCCTACATCAAAGATTTTATGAGTATTAAGAATAAATTTAATATGTTCAAATCAGGTATTAAATAAAATTATACTTTTTGCAAGGAGATCATGAATTATAACCTGCAACTCCTGAACTTGGGTAACAACAACTTTACTGTCTGCCATCTTGTAGTCTAGGAATTTTGCCACAATAAACTTTTTTATTCCAGGATCTTTAGTTTTGTACTTCTTTTCCTAGGCATCCTAGAGTTCCTTGGAAGTCTTCATGTGACTGTACACATTGTACAAGTCATCTTACAAGCAACTCAGAATGTAATTACTACATAGAAAATCTGAGTGCCTCCAAACCTTATGTTAGACCCCATAAGTCCTTAATTGGTTCGATTTGGTAAAGTTTGGGACCAAATATTAATTTTTTTTTAAGTTTAATCCTTAAGAATAAAAGTGTTGTGGGATCATGTGTGTGTTTAATTTTAATTGGTCCAAGTGGAATTTGGGTGTCTATATATATGTGTACACCCTTATCTTCTAC
>JAOTQJ010000002.1:2753150-2764901 GCA_025642045.1 Solanum sejunctum | reverse complement strand
CCCCCGCTATTAATATTTATTAAGCTTATGAAGTTCCCATATTCATTGTGCTTCTTAGCACAGAAGAGCACTGCATCCCTATATTAAATAATAAATTTTACCATCATAATAATAATAATAATATTTAATTAATTAAATATTTTATAAAATTTAATTTAATATAGGGGTAAAATGGTAATCCAACTTTTAACTTTGTTGCTTCCCACTTTTAGTTATATATTATTATTATTATTATTATATGATATGATGATGATGATGATATGATATGATTCTGGGATTGATGAATGACTTAGTAAATATATCTGCAAGTTGATCATTTCACCGTGAGAACTTTGTGACAACTTTGTGATAGTGTCTCTTGCGGGTACCTTTTCTTTGGCAAGATGACAATCAATTTTTTATGTGTTTGGTCCTCCAATGAAACATTGGATTTGATGCAATGTGAAGTTCAGCCTCATTATTACACATAATGGTGGCAAATGGGTGGGTTGGGTTAAATTCGAGCAGTTCAAAAAGGGTTGAATAGAAAATGGGCATAAACCAATTTGCTCATATTTATGTGGCAAATAATGGGCCAGGGTTGAGTCAAACCAATTTTTAGTGCAAGAACTGCGGAAATAAACAAATAGTTGAACGTGTATCAAAGATGTTAAGTACGGTGTCGCTATTTAGTATGAATTACTGTTTGTTGGGGCTACTGTACTTCCATTCCACTTAATCATTGGAAATTGAAGTATTTGGTTAAAGGACACAAATCAAAATAGTGAAACATGTTACATGTGTGTAAACTTGTACAATAATGTGGTAAATAAAATTTGTTGTACTGCTATTTTTTAGTTATAGGAGAAGTATCTTCAAGCTGATTTTTGATGACTTATGCTATTCTAATTAGATTCCTGTAGACTATGTTTCCCCTTTTATCCTTTAAACTCTTTATCTTTTCATTGCAAATAAGCTATATGACATATTGTGTGTTGTTTTGTAATATTGGACTTCTTTCTCAATCAATGTAATCAATAAAATTTCAGCATCTGGGCCTTGATTTATCACAATTCAGAATCTAAAATATATTCTCATTGGAACACCAATTTTTACAATCTTTTGATCTCAAAGGGTCTATTGTTAATAAGGTGCACTTCTCTCCCAAGCATATCAGTATGTGGTAACGAGACTATGTAAGAGTTCTCTATGATTAAAAAAAGAAAACAAAGGATAAAAGAACCTACAAGAGGGACACAAGAATTATGAGAAAACCAGAAGAATATTAAAAAAACAAAAGAATAACAAAGACAAGTTTGATGATCGGTAAAATGTTCTCTTTTTTCTTTCCGTGGAATTGAAAGGCTTATTCCTACTTGAATAGGAGTTTAAATTTATCTGTTGAGTTGTTTCTATTATGCATTTTATTACTAATGTGTTTGAGCTGGATTAACTTATGTGAATTGTTTCTTATGAAGCTCGGGACAGGATTAAGTATCTTGCTTTCCAAAAGGAATCCATCCTTGGTCAAGACATTTGCCTTCCTCTCATTTGGATATGTCTTCAGCTCTTACCGAGAGGTTTAATAGTGTGAATTGATTTATAGTTGTGCACCTTTTTAACATACTTGTCTGATTCCTTTCCTTTTTTTTCCCAATTGATTCTAGTGTCTTATTGCTTTTGTACGTCTTAGGTGAAATCTGTTGTGCTGCACACCCTGAACCGTGCAAGATTCACAGTAGCAGTAGAATCTTTCCTAAGGACAGGTTTGGAACAGTCTGCCTCTCCCTCCTCCACTCCTCTGTTTCTATTATGATTGAACCTCCTTTCATTTGCTGTTAGCCAACTGTCATCACAACTGGATGGTTCATCTTGCAAATTTGTGGTGAAAATAGGACATTCCAACATTTTCTTAACTCAAATCTAGCGAATTTGTGTGTTTTCTCCTCTTATACCTTTTCTTTTCCATTTTGATTTCCTGTAGAATTTACTTCTTGTTATCCAAAAATGTGAAAATTTACTACAAGTAAAGCAAAACAGGAAAGGGAAGATAAATTGACATTCATATATCTTTTTTCTCCAAGTTGATGTCTTATCGTGTTGCGTGCTTTTCAGGGAGAGTTCCAACACTGCAGGATGGAAATTCAAGGGAAAACATATTTAATTTTCCCTGGAAAAAGCACAGGCCTATTGTTCTTGGTAATTACAAGGAAAATACACCGTTTCACCTAATCATAAATTCACCAGACGTATTCATTGTAGATTTAAACTAAATGCTTACAGGACCCAGATTTAAAGAAGCTTTCCAAGATCCAAACTCATATCTTGCTGTCAAGCCCGTCTTTGAGGTATGTTTTCGAGGAAGGATGGATGTCCAGGGGAGCTCTCATGCACATAGCATACTTGCATCCCCTTGCTTGTTATGTGGCTAAATATTCCTTCGACCATTTTTCTTGTATTCATGCTTGTGAATTGCATGTCAATCTTGATCAACAGAAGGAGCATTATATAGTCACATACAATCCTTCCAAAGGAAATATTTATGTGTTGCTCAAGGATCAAGCAAAGTCTGATGATGTACTGAAAGCAGCATTTCATGTAAGACATCTGACTTACCCATGTGATGAATGTGAAACTCTTAATTTACCATACCTAATTAACTTTAAAATACAGGGCCATGTGCTCCTGCACATCATTCGTTCATCCACCAACAAACTGTCTTCCTCAAGGAAACAACATGAAGATGAACTTTCAGCATCCTTGCTATCAACTACTGATCTTCAAGCTCATGTAGTAGAATCTTACAAAATGGTCTCTGCTTTATATCTGCCTTTCAAGAGCAAAGCTAAAGAACAGGTGAAGCGAAATTCACCACTTCATGATATTGTTTCTGATACATCCATTTTCTTTCTAAATTTTAAACGAATTGAAACATAGAGATGATATGTTACTGCTGAATGCATCTGAACATTCTGTTTGTTATTACCTATAATCACATATAATTACACTTGAAGGAAAAACGCTTACACAGTTGAGTATCAGGAGGCTAAGATGAAAGACATCAGAATTTCTTAGTCTTCAATCTCAGTCCTTTAGTTCCTGCTTCTCCACCTCCCCCCCACACCTCACCTCCACCTTCATAGTCTTTGTCTAATGTATATATATAAATTCTCTTGGGACTTTTATTGTTTTACCAAACACCAGAAAATATGTAAGGGAATCACTTATTTAGGATTTCTTTCTTTGGTATTGCTGCAAGTGAATGTTTTTCTTAAGATTGCGAGATGACAATGTTTTTCCTTGTATAAAGTTGTTAGCGTCTTGACAATTAGGGCTGGACCCTAGATCAACTTGTATCATGATTGAACTGGTTTCTTGAGGGGTGGGTTATGTATGGTTATCTAGCTAACTGGAACAGACATATGGTTGGTTTGAATGCTACATGTATTTTTCTGGTTGGATTAGTTTTAAGTGGTCATTAGGGGTAATGATCTTACATATTCTTTCTTCACATGAGGTCTGTTGGCTACCAACAGATTATCCCCATTGAGTTTGTAATTATCTTTTAGGAGCTGTGACGTTTTAATATTCACATTGCAAAATATTGATGGAATTTACACAGTGGGAATGGCGGTCGTAAATTTGGTGTTTGTCTGCCTTACTAGTTTGATTCCGGCATACTTGCAAGAAGCTGCTCCTTTTATTTAGTTATGCAGGTTAGTGATCATTTTGCATCTTGCAGGGTTGGGTGATGTCAGAATCACTACTTAATCCTGGCCGAGCTCGGCTTTGTGAAATGGTCAAATAAAGATACATAACTGTTGGAGTTGGTTACAGAGGAGCTAAAAAAAAATTCTTGTTGACGATTATTTTGCATGGCTACTGATGGCATTGCAAGATATTTGTGCATCTAATGGAATTTGCTACGCAGTGGCAAATGAGGTCAGAGATTTGAAGTAATTACCAGATGTTCATCCTGATGTTCTGTGAGACGCAATTTGCTACATGTCCTTTCTGTATCGTAGCACGATGGTTTGCCGGTACATCTGCTGCTAGATATTATATCGTAAGCAAGACCGTGGAAGAGAATTCATTTCAGTATACGTGTTTATCCACCAAAATCTTCTTTTTCTTTTTTGCATATAAATTCAGCTTAATACTCTTTTGTAATGCATACAAGGTTGCCGTTTGAAGACGAAAGATGCTCTTCTACTTTGTTTTGGTTAAATGTAATGTAATCTCTCATTTGGTGTTCCCTTTTTCCTTCTCGGCCTTTTTCACTCTTCAATCAATGACATGAGGAACTGGTTCTTTTTATTGTTGGTAGTCTAGTTTATCTTCCTTATCTATTACTTCATATCGTTGGTCGATAAACTGATATAACACTAGAAACGTGAACCCAATGACCCTCATCTGCATGCTATGAAATAGGTGAAGTTCAATTCTCACTGTCCCTGTCCATTTGATTGACACCAAGTTAATTACGTAACACATTATAGAAACAACAAATCAACCTTTGATGATTTTCTATGTTTATACAACTCTGTTCCTAGATATGGGAAATGTACCAATTAAGATTAATCATGCGAGAAAATAGTTGTGTGATTTTTAAGGATCAACACAACACTAGTATAGCCAAAGGCCAGGACACACCACTATGTATGTACTTGAGAAGTCACATTAATCAACAAAAAGCTCATCTAAAACTAAAAAGGTGTGAGAAGAAACAATGAAAGAATACAACAACACTGTCAAAAGTTCCAAACTCGTTTGTTCATAGTGCTGCAGCAATCGTTTGCCTTGCAGCCTCTTTCTTCATCTCCGCGGCTTTCCCACTCCCTCGGAAATACGAGAACACTTGCTGCATATCGGAGATCATGAAAGACATTAAGTAACACACTTATGAGCTTACATGCACTATTTTCGGTGTAACACATGTACTTGTAGGTGAAAAATAGTTTTCTTTTTCTTTTTCTTTCTACTTGATCTATTTTTTAAAAGAATTATGAGTTTCGTTTATTCTAAGGGGTTTAACAACTATTATATATAGCATAGCTAAAGGGGGTTTGGATTGAACCCCTGGCTCTGCCCCTGACAACAAGTCAATATTAAGCATGTTGTTTGTCGGATCTGAATCTACACGAGACACAACCAATAAAAAGTGTCTATTTTGTTCACTATGATAGTTAAAGTATCTATCTTGTGGTGAGTATCAACTTTAAGTGTCTACCTATGTACACAACCAATAAGAAGTGTCTATTTTGTTCACAAAGATAGTTAAGGTATCTGAAGTGCCTACAATGTGCGGAATCGAACCCTCACCAAAGTTACTAAGATTTCCCAGTATCTACCTATTTAGCCAACATCAAATTTTGGACACATTGTATCAAAACTACAATGTGTTTAGTACTAAGGACTTCGCTGAATAAACTTATCAAGTTTAAATCCTGAATTGACTTGTAGGTAATGTGTTAAGTACTAAGAACTTTAGTGAATGAACACATCAAGTTTAAATCCTGGATCGACCGGTAGGTAAGAATGATACTAAAATAAACTATACCTGAATCACCCATATGCTGATCATTGATTCAAGAGCAAAGAATCCAGCACCAACGAAGTACAATATCTGCAAGTAAAACCAAGGTTAGAGTTTCTTGATTATCGCGATTTGGCATTAATCTGAATGCCCAAAGTTGAGAAGACGATTATATGAAATAGAAAATTCGAGATAAAACTTACCCCGATTATCGAATTCCACCCTATAAGATTAATTGCATTCAGGAAACCACTGTTGAAACAAAGAAGGTGGAAAAAGAGTTGGTTATATTATATGAAATAAAAAAGACAAGCTCACTCCGACACCATGGTTACAGAAAGAAAAAAAGAAGACGACAAATATGGAAACTAGTATGGGTTTCACTTACGTCATGGAATGTTGCGTGAAGACGAATGGAGGTGCTATTGCAGCTAAGACGCAGAATACAATGTGAACCTAGGCATAATACATAAACAAACGTTCAAACTTGACCTCAGGTAACAAGGAAAACCTCCAACTTTGAATATAGACACCTCAACTCAGAGTTGTCTTCTATAAGAAATGAAAAAAAGATGAAGTATGTGTGTTCACCGCGTAACAAAGGAAAAACCATCCAAAATTCAGCACGCTATCAGTCCTGAAAACAGAACGGATATCAGAAAACAGTCTTCGACAGGTGAAAGAACAGTACAAAATTACGAGAAAACAACAACGTAGTACCTCATTGCACGATAAAGAGGACGATACCATAAAACGTAGGCTGCTGGAATACCTAAGAGGTAGGCAATAGAGAAAAACCAAGCGCCAACGTCTATAATGATACCAAAAAGGGTTAAGTTAGATAGTTAATTTATACTGAAGGATTGCAGTTGATTTCTCAGATGGTCACTCAACTATCTCTAAAGTAGTTATTATCTCAAAAAGTCACTTTCTTTATTGAAGAAAATTGGAATCGAGAATAAAGACCACTTTCTGAGATAATAACTACAATCATTTGAGAAATCAACTATGAAGGATTACAAAGATAGTAAGATTTAGTTTAGCAATAACCTCCTCCTTTGATCCAAACACAGGTAGTTGCCATTATGTTCCATACAACACAACCCGCCAAACCTACAATTCACAAAATCCGAAGTTAAAGATGATTGTCTGATTCTAACAAAACTATAGATACTCTTGATTCAAATATCTTTTTAACATGGTATCAGAGCAGACAAAGGTCCCGAGTTCACGTCTCACCAAGTAGCATTTATCAAAAAAGAAAAAGATATTCACAAGCTTGATTCGATGAAAAAAGAGTCGAGTCAGCATGTGAGGGGGCGTATTGAGGAATACATCAACAGACCTAACAATGTAGTGAATGCAACATACTGCATCCTTTGTAGATGGATTGGAATTTCGTTAGCAATATCATGATGAATGATTGGGAGGCATGGTGGCCAATTACGATCCTCTACAACGATACCAGCTGCCAAAGAGAAGAAGTTAATAAAACTTTGATTATTAATTCAAGAGCGCGCAAAGACGTATTAATGTACAATGGAGAAAATTATACCTCCTGCTAAAGCCTCTTCTTTCCTTTTCACTTCCTATAAGAAACCAAGAAAACAGAGTTTTTACTAGTGTGTAAAATGCCTAAATTAGAACAAAATTGTTACAAATTTGTGACGGATTATTATGTCCATCACAAATTTGTAATGGAATTGTGGCATATCATCATGTTCATCGTCACAAATTAGTTCACATTCATCACAAAAAGAGCCAGTCGATGAAATTTGAACTTGGATCGTTGATAAGGAAAAGCAAAACCTGAAATCACGACAAACTATGTTCCAGACTCTTCAAAAATGTTGTCAGACCAGTGTTGGATTCTCCAAAAATGCACTACTTTTGGAGAATCCGACACATGTATGTCACTATTTTTGAAGAGTCAGAGTAACATAGTCGCGTAAAGTGCTACACAAGCCTACCTGTTCTCTTCTTCTCAGCTCAGCCTCTTTAGCTTGTAGTTCTTTCTCTTTCTTTCTCAAATCCTGAATTTTGTTATGTAAGTTAAAAAGGATCGTTAAATCGTAGTCTCGCAGTAATATGGCAAGCAAAATATACAGAGTTCAAATTTCAAATCCTATGTTGCTCGGAATCTTCAAAAATGTCACTGTGTGGCATGTCGGATCTTCTGAAAAAAGTATATTTTTGGAAGATCGGATACTTGTGTGGTAATATTTTTGAAGAGTCCGTGCAACACTCAATTAATGTGTCTCACCTTTGCACTATCAAGAGGAATATCAACCGTCTTACCACGAGAAGAACCTCCATTCTGAACAAAATAATGCATAAGCAAGCATTAGTTGGTGTAGAAAAGAGAATTGATCATACATTAATATGTAAAGAAACATCAATGACTTATTTCACGGCTCGAACCAGTAACCTAGAGGTCATAAGGGAGGACAACTTTCCCGTTACTCCAAGGTTCCTCTTTACCTAAAGGAGCTCCTAATCTTAAAAACATTTTTGAATGACACTAAACGTAGAGCATGCAAGGGATTCATTAATGTTATTCAGACTGAACATACAAATTTTCAACGAAAAATTCTTTTCGAGTTTCCAAGCTGTGTTAGGTACCCACTTTGCGACACCAACCAGTCCAATTTTGAGCCGTGTAAGGCTCATTAAAGAGGGAATGCTCCCTACCAAGATTTTTTTCATTTTCAGAACTCGAGACCCCATACATTTTCAAACCCAATATTCTCTCCATAGGCAATTATATTGTTTTAACAAGAAAAAATAGGCAACTAAAAGGAAACAAAAAAACCAAAAAAAAAAACTACACCACCACCATGAAAAACACTTTCCTCTGAACTCAAAATCAAAACCATCAAATTCAACAACAACAAACCCAATGTAATCCCACAAGTCTGGTCTGACGATGGTGGTTCATACATAGTCTTATTCATACCTTTGTAAAAATAGAGAAACTACTTCCGATAACACCCACGGCTCAAGTAAAACATAACAAACAACACATATATACAACAATGTATTAATAAAATTACGAGGAAAAAACCAAAAAAAATCGGGGATAAATATATATGTACCGCGAATGGATTCACATCAGCTTCTTCTGCAAAAGGATTTTCATTAAAATGGCCAGCCATTTTTTCAATATTCAAAAACTCTATGCTCCCAAAAAGCAAACCCAAAAAATGCAACAGAAATATACAAATATATGAAAAAAAAATAATGATAATGATAATAATAAATCTGTAGCACTAATTGGGGGACTGGAAAATGTGCATTGATAACACAATGCACAATTATTATTGAATTAAATTAAGAGTCATTAGGTGAAATTTTTTTTAATTTCTTTGTAATTTTCTGTTATGTATTTTTTACTTATCATTCATTTGGTCATTTTTTAACCTTTTTTTTCGCAGGATTTATGTATGAGAAAAAAAAATGTAAGAAGATAGTTGCGGGTGTTCACACGATTCGTTGAAAAAATAATAATTAGGATTACAATAGAGAAATTTGTACGATAAAATATGATTTTTTTCCCCATTGAATCAACTCTCTAAAGAGAAGTTAACATGATATGTTCTATAACTTAGTGTCGATTGACTTCTATACATCTGACTTCGTGTGTGGACAACTAGACACTAGTATAAACTTAGATAAATAGACACATTCGTCTTACATAGCGTCCTACATGACAACTTTGAAGATAGAGCCTCAACGCCAACACAGATGAAAATCGACACTTGAAAATAGATAAAATGTTGATGGCAATTCCTCCTTAAAAAACACTATATTCGATTGAATTTAAAGTTACTTTTTCATGTTTATATAAAATAGATGTTTAATCCTTCTGATTTCTCCGTGTATTTACTTCTTTATATATGAAACCCGGCTCCGGGTAGAGAAAGTCAAATCACATTACACTATATGCAAATACAATGACAAGTTCCTTAAGGTAAAAAAGCCCTCAACTTTTCATCATCCATTAGTGAACATTTCCTAACAAATAATTAACTACTTTCACATAGAGATTTTGTGATGGTGACATACATAAATTTCAATTTCATCTCTAGTATTTTGTTGTCAACTGGGGCTATGGCTAGTAGAAGTCGAGGCAGGACTCGAAGGAGACACGTCGCGTTGATGATGAAAGGATTGAGATGTACATTCTGGAGGAGCAGGCGTAGGTGCAGGATGTGCGATGAACGTAGGGACTGCTTCCCCGGGCATCAGTACTGAAACTCCATTCGCGTAAAAAGTCATCTGTAAGTATTAACAGACGATCGTTATACAGGCAGCTCCACATAGGTTAGAATCATAAAAAAGAAGAGAAAAAAGCGAACTTTAACTTATATACGCTTGTGACACTAAAACAGGCAATAACTATAACATATTCAGCATAATCTCACAAGTGGAGGTCTGATGAGTGTGGAGTGTACGCATCATTGAACCCTATCTAGAGAAGCTAGAGGTTATTTCTGATAAACCCTCGACTCAAGTAAAAACATATCAGATACTAAAACATACACTAGTGACACTAAAACGGGCAGTAACAACATATCTAGCATAATCTTACAAGTGGGGTCTGATGAGTGTGGAGTGTACGTAGCCTTGAACCCTATCTTGAAAAGATAAAAGTTATTTCCGATAGACCCTCGGCTCAAATAAAAACAAATCACGACACTAAAACACACACTTGTGACACTAAAACAAGCAACAAACAACAACAATATATGCAGTATAATCTCACAACTAGAGTCTGATGAGTGTGGACTGTATGTAACCTCGAACCCTATCGCGAGAAGCTAGAGGTTATTTTCGATAGACCCTCAGCTCAAGTAAAAAAAATCACGACACTAAAACACACCACTTGTGACACTAAAACAAACAACAATATATCCAATAGAATCTCACAAGTAGAGTTTCATAAGTGTGGAGTGTACGTAGCCTCGAGCCCTATCTCAAGAAGCTAAAAGTTATTTCCAACAGACCCTCGGCTCAAGTAAAAACATATCACGATACTAAAACAGGATTCTGCTTTTGAAAAGAAGAAGCGTGTTTTTTTAATAAAGCAACCATTAAGCATTGGTATAAACATGATTCCAGTAATCAATTAAAACATTTAAAGCAAAAGAATCTTAGCTTTAGCATATATTTAGAGAAGAGTACTAGACAAGTGTTTGCTTAACTGAAAAGGAACAGTTAACAAACATGTCCTAATGTAGCCCATTATAGAAACTTCAGATATTCCCACTCAAAATCTTTCAAATTTGTGAATTATTAAATCCTAATTCATTGATCTTCTCCAAAAAAAGGTAACATTTCAATACAATGTAGCACCCAAAGGTGCGGTCCGCCTTGCTCCGAGGGTAGGAAGGGTCAAGGGGTTCATCTGAACCCTCCTTCATTGTCCGAGGGGTGTTATGTGTATATTATTGAATAATAAATAAAATAAAAATATTGGGTATAAATATAAAATAACACCACTTGTCATTATAAAAAATCCTCGCACGTATCCTAGTGGTCAATAAAGTGGATTGAGAAACATAATATTTCAGGTTCAAATTTCAGCACAGACAAAAATACTACTGCTCCATTTCATTTTCTGTAGCACCCTTTGATTTGGCAGTGTTTGAGGAAAAAAGAAAGACTTTTCAAACTTGTGATCTAAAACAAATCTTAGATGCTCATGTGGCTAAGAATCATTTCATTAAAGGTAAAAAAAGAATTTTAAAGCTAAATTATTTCGGATTATAGTAAAGTGATATTCTTTTTGGGACGAGCTGAAAAAAAAAGGATATCACATAAAATGGACCAGAAAGAGTAGAGGATTGCTCTCCATCCGTTTTTGTCTTGGTAGACAAAATTATTTAATAGCAGGTACCTCCTAGAGTTAATCAAAGTGCATACAAGCTAAATCGAACGCCACGAAAGAATGTCGAATCCCAACATTAACTCATATGTCATCATGGCCTCCAAAGTCAAAATAAGGTGGGTGTTATGTCATTGGGACAAGAATACCAATAAATGGAAAATCAGACAATAAAAAAAACACTTATGCTGAATAATTCTTTGTATAAAATAGCATATGATGGGGCTTTAATGTCTTGTAATATACATAAAAATGGGAAACACACAGCATGAGTTTCAACTAGGAAAGTCTTTTCACAAAAAGTCTTCTATGCTTGGTTGTGTACCATGCTAAAACACAAAATAGTTCC
>JAOTQJ010000002.1:2719895-2732342 GCA_025642045.1 Solanum sejunctum | reverse complement strand
TCATCCTACTGATGAGGGTTCGCTTCCTAATGTATTCCCTTTCCCTCCCCCCCTCTCTCACCGTTGCACCTATAGATCTCCTCCTTTATCGTTCCCAACCGCTCCTCCTCCCTCCCAAAAAAATTTAAAAAATAAAAAATAAAAAATGAAGAAGTGCTTTCACCTTAAGGAGAGAGTATGGATAGGCTCTTGAGTAAGCAAGGGAGCTTTATCACCATCAGCAATTCTGTTTATATAAGGCTCAAAATCTACATGAGAAGAAAGAGGGACCATAGAAGCATAAAGTGATTCCAATGCATTTTCTTCATCTTCAAGTCTAATATCTCCAACCCATTTTTTAAGGTACTCAACACCATGGTTGAGTTCAAGAATCCGCCGAAGCGTTTGTCGCTGTACAGCGACAGCATTTTCGGCCATTCTTTCGAACCAACTTATTATATCATCACTGCCATTGTTATAACAATTATTGGACTTATCTGCTGCTGCTTCCATTTGCTAGGCTAAAAATGTAGCCACCACCATATATATATATATATACATAAAGTGTTTTAGGCTAATAGTTGGTAAGATTGGTGAGTGGCTTTCATGTTAAAAATTGACTCCTCATTGTGAGGTTCAAGTTTTTTTGGCCATTGAGTTAAGATGACCCTCGTGGCAAATTCAGAATTTTTGGTAAGTAGTGCTGATATCTGAAGAAGTGGACAAATAAATAAGTTCGTTATAGCATCAAGTTGTGTTATTTCCTATATTTATATGTATTATTTATATTTTACTCGAACAGTAAGCACCCCTTACCTTCAATTCAAAATTGTAGGTTTCGAGTCATCCAGGGAGCAAACTCCTATGGAGATATACCCCCAAAAAAAAAAAATTAGTCATGCTAGCATGCAGGTTCTATTCAAATTATTTTGCCACGATATATATATATATGTACTCCCGATTCAAAAAGAATGATCTGTTTTGACTTGGTACGAAGTTTAAGAAAATTAAAAGAACTTTTCAATCTTGTAGTCCTAAACTAAATTATGTCAAATGTATGAAAATGATAATTAATCTTGTAATGTTAAACATGACATGTAGAAAGCTAAAATTGAAATGTTGCTCCAAAGAGAAATAAGTCGTTCTTTTTTAGACAAATAAATATATATTTATGGAGGGGTTGGGTGTTGGAGGTGTTCCTTATTCAAGGTCTGATATTCACATTGGAGTCCTATCAATGCAAATCCACATTAGATAGGATTCATTCAGGGATAACGCTCCCTGTCAAAAATATTAGAACCTCTAAATAAAAAAAGAGAAGCTTCATCCACTACCCGCACCATATCATTTAGTGCAACCAAAATATCATGTTAAGTATCCATCAAACTTTATAGTGCTATTTATTCATTTTATTCATAGCTCTTTTCTTTTTCAATCCCTTTCCTCTTATGAATAAAAAACGTTTTTTATATTTTAAACTTTCACACTTAATGGTATAAACCATGTCAAATCAAGACTAATCAATATCTGAACGGAATGGATTCGAACTTATATTATATAAGCATCTTTCTATAAATATTTGACTCATATTATATGGGCACTTACTAAATTATGATAGAATAATTTTTTTCCCATTTTACCCCACCATTAATTAGTCTATTGATGATTTTTACTAATTTAATTTAATATATATTGATATAAATAAAAGGTAAAATGATAAAATTCACTGGTGCATTAATGATTTATTAAAAATCGTGTAAAATAAAAAGTCCCCATATAAAAAGGGACAGAAGGAGTACTCTTATAATATATTAGGATTAATTGCATAACATGTTTAAAATTACAAGTTTTACGAATATTTTTTATTGAAGTATGAAAATTTCATTTTTGTTTTTAAAATTTTGTGCTAAGTAAAACACCATCGCGATGAAATGAAAAGTATACAACAAGACAAATCTCAATTTGAGTTAACTAACTCTTTTCTTCAAGTCTCAAAAACTATTGATAGTATATTTGGAATTCGAAAAATTCCAATTTTCTTTTGCATAATTTTAACTTCAAATCATTCAATGACAAGTTAAAACGAAAATCAATTTGTATTCATATCCAAACATAACTCTAAGTTCAAATATCATTTTTAATTTAAAAAGAAATACTACTTTTTGCCAAATTTCGTAATTCTTACGTCCAAACGCCAATTAAAACTTTTAAAAATCAAAATGCAATTACATTTGGGATTTGACTAGAATACAATTTATAATTCTAATAAGTTTTAAAGGATTTTAACATTAATTAATCAAAAAATGAATTGAAAAATTAAATAGAAAGTTTAATCTAGGTATTTATAACGATTAATACTAATAAGTTGAGATAAATAAAAGAACTTAACAAAAAATGTTGGTTTGATTTAATTTTAGCTTGACTTTTTTCGATAGGAAAAAAGGCACAAATATGCGATTAAACTTTGACAAAAGACTCATTCATCCAATTCGTTATTAAAAATTTGGCTTATAACATTTTCGTTAGAGAAAAAGCTCATTCATGCTATTAATTATTTATTAATTGAAAACAATTTCAATTTTATAAAACTATTCTTTACATGTAAGATCAATCCTACTCTTATGCAATATAGCTCGCAAATCACACCTGAGAGATAGTCTCAAGTCTCAAAGGGTATATATTTTGAACTTCTATTTGGGGGCAAATACTTCCAAATTATCACATTATCATGCAGTAAGATTTCAATATCCATAAAAATCTATTAAGATTTCAATATCCAGAAAAATCTATTAAGGACCAATTGTAGCTCCTCTCAAGAGATATCAAATTATGTGGGACTTAGAATTTCATGAGTTACACTTGCCAAGTTTCAAAGACTGGTTGGTCCTAGACAGGTTTAGGGATTGTGTGTGTGGGGGGGGGGGGGGGGGGGGGGGGTGGGGCGGGGGGGGGGGGGGGGGGGGGGGGGGGGGGGGGGGGGGGGGGAGACTACCCTTTGTTCCTAAGTTTCGAAGGCTCTAGTTGGAAGGCTGTAGTTGGTCCAAGACAGGTGTCTCGGTCATCAAAGGAAAAAAAAAAAACAAGATTAGTATATTCTATAAAGTCCCGCTCTCTCAAGTAGCTAATAAATCCTATAAATCAATTTGAGGAGGTCACTATCTAGATCAAATGCACACATTTTTTTCATGTAAGGAAGAGTAACCAACTTGCCATTATTCTATAACTCCATACCACAAAAACCTAAAGAGATATATAAGAGATACCAAAAAATATATATACACTAAAGGAAGGAACTTCCCCATACATTGTGCATTTCTTTAATGGTAAACTTCCAAATTATCATGAAGCAAAGATTCGATGATCCATTAGAATGTGAAAAAGATGTATGTCTACTCTTTTGAGGCCATTTTATGTGACACTCTTTGATTTGACGTGGTATTTAAGAAAAAAAAAGACTTTTGAAACT
The DNA here is from genome assembly GCA_025642045.1 of Solanum sejunctum. Taxonomy (NCBI): domain Eukaryota; kingdom Viridiplantae; phylum Streptophyta; class Magnoliopsida; order Solanales; family Solanaceae; genus Solanum; species Solanum sejunctum. The sequence continues at coordinate 2,728,897 of JAOTQJ010000002.1, read as the reverse complement.
TGTGGTTTGAAATCATTCTTAGATATTTGTGTGACTGAAATTAATTTAACTAAGGGTAAAAGGAGAATTTTAAAGTTAAATTATTTCCCATTGAAGTAAGACGGCTTTCTTTTAGGAACAGATAAAATAGAAAAGGGTATCACATAAATTTGGACTGGGAGAGTATGAAATACCTAAAGTTGTGCTAAAAAGATTTATGCACACGTGCTCAACTCTTATAATTACTTTTACCTATAAATCAAAGTTGTCTTTGTGATCCAGCAATTTATGTTTGCTCAGACTCTTCAAAAACATTGCTTTGTGTGTATAGAATCTTTCAAAAGTAGTTCATTTTGAAAGGATTTGCCATGACTGCAAAAAAAAAAAATTAAAAGAGTGTGTGTGATGAGCACAATAGGAAGCAATTTACAAATTGTGTCTACCAAATGTTGTCTTTGGCATGTCCCATCAAAAAGGAATTTCCATACGTTATGGTTGAATGAATATGAATGAATAACCTGTTAAAACTCTTAAGGTCAGTTGATGATTCAAGTGCAAATAAAGCGTGAGCTTTAACTAAAAAGGCGTAAAGGAAAAAAAACACAAATAATTTGCGGTGCTGTTTTTGATATTTATGAGCCACTCAATAGAAATTAAGTGATTTTTTTCTTTTTTCATGTGTTAAGCCCATGACTTTTGATCAACTTTTTTCTTAAAATTTTTATGGAACCGTCTATAATGACCCAGGAAAGAATTCCAATGGCCTCGGCTCGATAGGCGGTGCTTTTTCTACCATTTATGGGTCACTCATAGAAATTAGACAATTTTCTTTATTTTTCGTGTGTGATAATTCATGAATTTTTTAGAGGTATGACTTTTGAGTGAATTTTTCTGAAAAATCTCAAGGAACCATCCATTATGACCAGAGGAAGAATTTCAATGGTCTTAGCCCAATCCTCGGTGCTTTTTTTATTCACAGGTCACTCATTAGGAATTATGTAATTTTATCTATATTTTGTGTTTGTTATCCTATGGATTATTTGGTCATTTGTCTTCCGCTCAATTTTTTTTGAAAAATTCTATGGAATCATCCCAAATAATTCGAGGAAGAATTCCAATGACGTCAGCCTAATTCACAAAGCTTTTTGTAGCATTTACAACCACTCAACAGGAATTAGAATATTTTTTCCTTTTTTGTGTGTGTTAGCGCATGTATTTTTTGGTAATGTGGCTTCTGGTTAACTTTTTCTCGAATACTCTATAAAACTGACCGTAATGACCCAAAAGGAAGAATTCCAGGCTTCGGCATGATTTGCGATGCATTGTATAACATTTACAGGCCACTCAAGAGGAATTAGGCAATTTTAATTTCTTCATTTTCATGTGTGTAACCTTGTGCATTTTTTGATATTGTTGCTTTCAACCAATTTTTTCTCGAAACTCTACAAAACCATCCATAATGAGCTAGAGAAGAATTTCAATGGCCTTGACTCAATCAGTGGTTCTTTTACAATACGAACCACTCAATATGAATTAGGCGATTTTCTCAATTTTCCGTGTGTGCTAGCCCATGAATTTTTTTGTGATATGAATCATGATCAACTTTTTCTCAAAAGCTCTATGGAACCGTCCATAACGACCGAAAAAGAATACCAATGACCTCAATTGAATCTGAGGTATTTTTTTGGTATTTACTATCACTCAATAGGAATTAGACGATTTTTTCTATTTTTTATGTGCGTTAACCTTTGGACATTTTGTTGATATGAATTTCGGTCAGATATTTCTCAAAAACTCTACAAAATCGTCCATAATAACATGGAGAAAAGTTTCAACGACCTTGGCCTGATCCATGATTCTTTGATGCAATTTTATTGTCCTCAAGTCTAAGCTGATATCAACAGTATATAAGGCTATAAGTTCTTGAAAAGAATAGGATTATATGCTTTTTTTAGCATTTATTGGTCACTCAATAGGAATTAGGCGATTTTTTCCATTTTTCATGTGTTAGCCCATGTATTTTTTGGTAGTGGCTTCTGGTCAACCTTTTCTAAAAAATTCTATGAAATCGTCTATAATGACTCGTGGAAGAACTCCAATGGCCTCAGCTCGTTTCGTGTTGCTTTCTTAGCTTTCATAAGTCGCTCAATAGGAATTAGGCAATTTTTTTCATTTTCTTGTGTATGTTGGCTCATCGACTTTTTGTGATAAGGCTTACGAACAATTTTTCCTTGAAAACTATATGTAACCATCAATAATGACTCGAGGGAAGAATTTCAATGGTCTCAACCTGATCTGAAAAACGTTTTGTAACATTTATGGGTCACTCAATATGAATTAGATAATTTTCTATGTTTTTCAGGTGTGTTGACCTATGAAATTTTTTGTAATGTAGCTTCCGTTCAACTTTTCTTGAAATTAAAGCACAACGGAAGTATCCATAATGATCCGAGGAATAATTCCAATGGCATATACCCAATCCGCACTAGTTTTTCTAAATTTCTACGAATCACTCAACAAGAATTAAGTTGTTTTCTCTATTTTTCATGTGTAATAGCCCATAAATTTTCTAATAATATGACTTCCGATTAAGTTTTTTCTAAAAAATCTATGAGACCATCCATAATAATTCGGGGAAGAATCTCAATTGCCTCAGCCCAATCTGCGGTGCTGTTTTATTTTTGCATTTATAATGCAATTTTCTTCTTTTTTCGACTGAGTCCATGAATTTTTGGTGGAATGGCTTTCAATCGACTTTTTCTCAAAAACTCTAATGAATCATCCGTAATGACTCAGGGAAGAAATCCTATGGCCTCGGCTGAACCGCGTTGTTACTTTTTATGTTTACGAACCACTCAATAGGAATTAGATAATTTTCTCCATTTATAATGTGTGCTAGCCCATGTATTAGACAATTATCATTTACAGGCCAGTCAATAGAAATCGTCCAATTTCTGTTTAATGACCTTTAAATGCTAATAAAAAATTATGTGAATCATGGTGAGGCTATACGTACTTTCATTTCGGAGGGAACTATAAAGATTTTGAAAAAAAAAAACAGAAAGTACCAGAAAATCAATTCACCAAAAATTCACTGGTCAACACTATTCATCCATACTCCATAGACATACAAATTTTTATAGTACAAATGACATAAGTAATGTCCATTACTGTTGCAGAGTATGCATACAATGGCAGATCCTAGGATGTCTATAATTGAGTCAGTATCCTCTAAAGTATATTTGTTTGCACCAAAAACAAAAAAGTCTAATGCAATTTAGTTTGATCATCTGTAAATCACATTTTTTGTTCTTCAAAACATCTTGAATTCCTTTCCTTCCAAATCGTCCACCAGATGCAAGCTGAGACAATTCTCCATTTGTCTCCGTCTGCAGCTCTTACTCCTGCTTCCTCCCAACTATATAACGAGTGTGTTATTTTGTCAGGCATGACCCAGCTAATGCCCCTAAGGCTAAGAAAAATCCTCCGCAGCTGTGTAGTTATCCTGCATTGTAGAAATAGATGACCAACCGTCTCAACATCTTCACCACAAAGGTAACATCTGGAATATAAAGAGAATTTCCTCTTCTTGTAGTTCTCGTGTCAAAACGGCCTCTCTTGCCAATAACCACGTAAAACAGACAAATTTGAAGGGGATTTTGGTCTTCCATATATGCCTCATGGCCAATGTTGTGTCTGTTGGTTTCCTTGGTTCAAAAACTTGTAAGCAGAGTTCACCTTGAATATGTCCTTGATATCTAATTTCCACCAAAGTCTATCCACTTCTTCACTCGTACCTTTAAACTCCTCCAACATTCTGAAGAACTCAATGACCAAATCAATTTCCCAGTCATTGAAGTTCCTCCTGAATTGAATGTCCCGTCCTCGTTGTGCCCGAACGTCAGCCACACTCACTTCCTGATGTACTGCCATACCCGCTAATTCAGGGAAAATACCCTTTAAACTATATGATCTCAGCCACTTATCCTCCCAAAAAGACGTCTTGCAACCATTTCCTACTTTAACATTGGTATGGTTCTTCATAAAAAGGCCATAGTAATCTAATCAAGCTCCACACACTAACCCCATATTGGGGTAATTACTTCCTTTGTCATCCACCTATCCTCCTAAAATGTTTGACTCTAATAACCTTACTCCACTATGCCTGATGTTCTTGTAAATATCTCCAGAGTCATTTCAATCTGAGAGCCTTACTCTGTAACTTAAGGTTTTTAATGCCAAGCCCCCATTGTTTTTTTTCCCCAAAGCACTTCGTTCCATTTAACTAGGTGAAGTATTGTCCAACCTTTGTCTGATACCATCTGGAATGGGAAAGATGGACATCATGTAGGTAGGACGAGCATCCAACACCAAGTTTATGAGAGTAACTCTTCCTCCTAATGATAAATATTGTGCCTTCCATCTAGACAACTTCTTTTCACCCTTTTTAGTCACAGATACTATCAATATTTCGTTAAAAGCATCTCAATTAGTAATTGTCCGTCACGATACATGATAATTTATTATTATGAACTTCAATAATGTACTAAAATTCTAGAAAACTTACCTCAAATCACAACTTATTTAGTATAGCATACGTGCATCACACGTGAGTGGAAGGTAGAAGACTCATACACTGCAAGATCGGATGCGTCTTATGGGCCTCTCTTCTATGATTTTGAAAAACAAATTCCTGATATGGCTACTGGCATCAAAAAGCAATGTAAATTCTAATCACCAAAAGTTTGTGAAGCATAAAGTCATGTGTATAGTATATCACGAATAATTAAAAATAACAGAATAATACTTAATACGCATAATGTAATGGAATCTAGGGGATGATAATTTCCTAACAATTTCATTGGATTCATGGATTTTTGGTCAATAAGCCCGGAAAGAATTGGTCTTGCAATATTACAAGAACATTAAGACAAATAGGTATTGCGACAACATAAAACCATATATATATAGGTAACTTCAATAATAAAACAATGGTGACATACAAGAATATATATGAAGTAAACTGCTAATTAAATTAGAAACCTCTAAATTTTAGGATTTGTGGTATATTCAAATAAGAAAAGATTTAATAATCAAAATTATAGTAGATTTTAAAATTTGAAATATAAAGAGAATTGTAAAAAGACGATTTTGTCTAAAGAGGAAACTTTTAATGAAGAGCAAAAAGTTCAAACAATATTAAGGACCTTCGTGCTTTTAATATAGAATAGATAGATAGATAATCACCCATAACAGCATAATAGCATACTTGAATGTCCCAATATCCAGCTTTTTGCTCAGCTTTCAACCAAAGCTCAAAACTTTGCTCTCCATTCGATGCTACCCGTTATCCAGTGCTTCAGCTTTCAACCAAAACTCGAAACTTTACCCTCCTTTTAATGCTACCCATCCTGTCATATCCAATACCAATCTTACTATGCATCAACTTCACTGCCATATCAGCATTCCCTGTCTTCCTCAAGGCATTAATCAAAACAGTACGAACTTTTCCAGGAATTTCTCGACCTCGATCCACAATCCCATCAGCTAATTTGCAAGCCTCTTTTATACGACCTGCCTTGCATAGAACATTAATCATATCTTCAAAAGCTGTCTCCAGGATAACACCCATTGGTGCCAGCTCATCCAATATCTTACATGCTCTTGCCACCTTGCCAGAAAGACAAAGTCCGGTTGAAAGGGCCCGAAAAGCAGCAGCATTTGGAGTTATACCTTTATCAATCATCATTTTCCACAATTTAAGTGCCTCTTCATTTTGATGCTCTTTAAACATGCCACTGATCAATATTGTGTATGTATAAACTGTCTGATCACAACCTTCATCTTCCATTCTCTTAAAAAGCACCAAAGCTTCATCAATTTTCCCATTTTTGGCCAAGGCATCGATAAGCACATTATAGCAATAAGAATCACGCGTACATCCCTTCTCAGCCATCTCCTCAAAGAGTTCTCTGGCCTCATCAACTCTCCCTGCCTTTCCTAGACCATCAATAAGACTTGAATAAAACATGGCATTGATAGCTACGTTGTTATTTTGACAGTACTCAAGCCATTGCATGGCCTCATCCAATCTCTTGCTCTTGCATAAACCATTTACAATAACCCCCAATGTTACCTCATCCGGTTCAAATCCTTCATTCTTCATTCTGTCAAAAAGCCTCATCGCCTCATCCAAGTTGCCATGTTTCATATACGAGTCAATCAAAGCAGTATAAATAGACAAATTAGCTCTAAAACCCTTCTTGATCATATTTTCAAAAACAGTCAACCCTTCTAAAACCTTCCCCATTTTACAAAGCCCTCCAATCACTAACGTATAAGCATGCACTGGAATATCCAAGTCCTTTTCCACCATCTCGTGATACAGTCCCAAACAAGAATCAAAATCTTCCTCCGCATAACACACTTGCATCAGCGTCATATAGGTAATCTTATCAGGCTCTACTTTCCTAACCTCCATGTCTCTAAACATCTCCATTGCCTTTTGAACCTTCCCAGATCTGCAATACCCCTTAATCATAGTATTATACGTAACAATATCAGGATTAACATTCCCGCGTTCCATAACCTCAAAAACGCGTTCAGCAGATTCAATATACATGGAATTCACTAGTCCATTCATCAAAAAGTTATAAGTATACAAACTAGGCCCAATACCATTTTCTTTCATTTGTCTCCACACCCATAATAATTCTTCAACCATCCCAAGTTCTCCAAAACTCCTAATCAAAGAATTAGCAGCTGACACATTTATCAACAAACCACTATGCTTAAATTCACTAAACACCTGCTTAATCCTATCCAATTCATGTGAAGCAGATAAAATCTGAACCAGAAACACATAGCATTCACAATTATGAACATACCCTCTTTGCTTACCAGCCCAATAAAAGAAACGAAACGCGATATCAGGATTACCCATAAGGTAATCAGACTTCAACAGATATGCAACAAAACTGGGAGATAATTTAATGAGAAATTTGTAGCAATAAACATCTAAATTCTGCTCCATCGATGGTGAATTGTCTAAAAGATTCAAAATTTGAGAGACCCATGGTGACGGTTTGAGATCTTTCCGGTCTGTAACTAAGTCAGAAAGGTCCATGAATGGATTCACCCATTCTGGAGGTGGAAGGCTAGAACCAGTGAATACCCATTTGGGTTTTGAACTTAAATTTACATAATGATACGGTTTTTGCCATTTGGGAACTCTGAAAAGAGGAAAATTCACCCATTTGGATTTCGAAGAGAAATTCAAGAAAATAGATGGTTTTTTCGATTTGGGTACCTGGAAAAGAGGAGAATTTGAATGAAATGACAGTGAATTGAGCGGAATGGATACATAGGATTGATATAATGGACCCCAACTTGTTTGAAACCGGAAAAGGAGAAAATTTGTTTGTGCCATTGCTGAAGTTGGTGCTGATTCTTCAAGTTGCAGCAATGGCAGAAAGGGGTTTTTTGAGGGTTTTCTCATTTGAGGTTTTAGTGAATTGGGTTGAAAATGAAAATTACAACAATAATTAAAATTTGAGAAAGATAAAGTTATAATAATTTTATAAATAGGTTTCTTTTTTTTCAATAAATTATCATTTCAAAATAAAAACAGATTACAAAAAAAATAATATATATAAGAGATAATAATAATACCATCTAAACATATTAATTTGATTTAAATCGATATAATAAACATCTTAATCTTGATAATAACATATTCGCTAAATATTTAATTAATCTTGATAATAACATATTCGCTAAATATATTAAATCAAATTGAAATGTCTAGATAATCTTAGTAAAAATAAGACAGTTCAATAAAAATTAAGTTAAATTATTTATAGATATTGTGTTGAATAAAAAAATAAATAAATTTTAGTGTGTTTTTATATTATATTTTAAATTTAATATAAAAGAACAGTTCAATATGTGAATAAGGCGTTATTCACATACTCAAATATTATGTTATAGTTAAACATTTGAATACATTGTCCTTAAGTACTTGTACAATTCGTTATGTATATGATTAAATTTATGTAATGTGCACTTCAAAATTTGAGTTAAAAATATATAATAAAAATATTTTTTAATTTCTAAATAAAATATACCTCAAAATTTAAAAGGTTGTCAATATATTCAGCCTAAAATACATAAGTCCAATGTACAATTTTATAGTGTCTATAAATTATTAAATTCAGAAACTTAGACATAAAGGTTCTATGGTCTAGTGGTTAGGACATTGGACTCTGAATCCAATAGCCCGAGTTCAAGTCTCGGTAGAACCTCTCCTTGTAATTATTTTTTTGTATTTTTCTTCTAGCTATACTTTTTTTTTGCAAATAAATGTCGATAAAATAATTTTAACATATGAATAACTTCTTGATTATTTAATTAGATATAAATACAACAACATAAGTATTTATCAGCAAAATAACTTTCAAAACTCAGTTCATTTAACTATCGAAATTATCACTTTATCAAGGCCGTCTCAACTATAAGACCACTTAAAGCAAGCACTTTGGGTCTCAAAATTTTTTTATGAAAAAATAGAGAAAAGTAGACAAAATAGACATAATTTGAAATTATTTATCCTTTGTAGACCAAATCTAAACTATTTACCCTTAATGAACCCATTACCCAAACTATTTACCTTTTTACCCATTTATCTCTTTTTATTTCGTGTGCTAACGTCAGCATAAATACTATGAAATATACTTTGGCGGTATATATATATCATAGCAGTATCATACAGAATGAGCTCAATTTTTTGTGATACTATGATGGTATATTGATACCAAATTGGTATACAGGATTTCTTTTTTAAGAAACAAATAGAAAATATATTCGTTATATACTCTGTCGGTATATTTATATCACGTCGATATCATATAGGATTGAGCTTAGTATAACGACCTAAAAAATAATAACAATAAGAATAAGAATAGTAAGGCATTTCTTTTAATTATTTACTCTAGTGATTAAGTTAGGTCATTAATTGTTTACTC
>JAOTQJ010000002.1:2675740-2695980 GCA_025642045.1 Solanum sejunctum | reverse complement strand
AGCATAGGAAAATAATTATTGCAGATAATATTATAATTCCATAGTTGAAGTAGATGAACAAATAATTAAATAATAATTAATAGAAATGACATAGTAATTTAAGTGGATACTTTAATAGCCATCGCAAAATTAAGTAAACACGTTATTATAATTTTATAGTTGAAATAAATAAAAAAATAATTAAATAATAATTAGTAGAAACGATGTAAAATATTGATGTTGTTGAAGTTTGATCTCGGAACATTGCATTTAAGATGTCAAGCTTGAACCATCAAGCCAAGCAGCTCAATAGTCACCTACTTGCTTCAACAACCTATTTGAAATTGTTGAAGCAAGTATGACGCTAAGTTTCTCAATCTATCGACTTATTATATGAGAAAATAAATATATATTCAAAATTATTATTTTTTGTTCTACTGTGAGCTATCAAAGTTTTTATCCCCACTGTCTGTAATAGTCAGTAGAAGTCAGTTTAGACTACAGAGTTTGTTAGTCAAATACGGTGAGCTTAGACTCCCAATCATGTGAATAATATGGTGTACAAGTTTGATTTTTGAATACTTAAAAATGAATTGATTTAATGGTATTATATCATGTAAATTTAAATTAATCACGATCACCATATTCAAATATCATATACTTATTTTGTTCATTTTTATTTATTACGCTTTGTTTCACGTGAGTCAATTAACTTTTGGAGTTAAATTAAATTAGATTAATTTAATATTTTAAATTTAGATGTTAAAAAATACAAATGAGTTAAAATCATTTTCGTATCAATACGATAAAAAAATATATATTAAAATGCTAGTCAAAATTTATATAGATTGATTCTCGAGAAACAAAATATGACAAGTAAAAGTGAATGAATGTGTACTATATACTACTCTCTCTGTCTTATTTTATGTGGCACATTTTTCTTTTTGATTAGTCCTAAAAAGAATGTTATCTTACTCTAATTGAAAATAATTTAATCTTAAAATTTTTCTTTTTTCCTTAATAAAATAATTCCTATCCACATAAAATATATAATACATATTTTAGATTATAAATTTCAAAAATCTAGCGTTTTTCTTAAGCAACCTCTGAAATTCATCGTTATTTAGATATTTAAATAAACCCCATGGCCTACATAGGCCACATTATTGTAATAAAATAAAGTGTCCACTTATTTATTTATTAGGAGTAGTTAAAATCACACATTTGACTTCCCCAGTTTATTTCATCACACCTCCCCACCATACAAAGATGGAGAAAATTCATCACAATTATGTGAATGTAAGAGGACTCAAGCTTCACTTTGCAGAAATTGGAATAGGTCCTGTAGTAGTGTTTCTTCATGGATTCCCAGAGATATGGTATTCTTGGAGGCATCAGATGATAGCAGTGGCAGAAGCAGGATTTCGAGCCATAGCTCCTGATTTCAGAGGCTATGGTTTATCTGAGTTGCCCATGAATCCAGAGAAAACGACATTCAGGGACCTTGTTGATGATTTGCATGACATGATTGATTCACTAGGCATTCATCAGGTGAAATTACATGATACCATCAACCTTAGATTAACTTTCTTGTTTCGTAAATCAATCACTTAAAATAGATTTTACTATTTTATATATGTAGGTTTTTCTTGTTGGGAAAGATTTTGGAGCTAGAGTAGTTTACCATTTTGCACTTTTACACCCTAATAGAGTTTCAGCAGTTGCAACACTTGGTGTGCCATTCCTCCTCACTGGTCCAGGAACATTTCCAAGAGATCTACTCCCAAAAGGTTTCTATATGTTGAGGTGGCAGGTAAGAAGATCATGTTTGATACGACATAAGTCATTTTCTAGTGTTTGGAAAGACCGATAGTATAACATTAAGAGAATATAATTTGGAACATGATTAGACAAGACATAACATAATTTTAAATTATTGAGGACATCACTCTAGATAAGAAGCTATATATGAAGGTTGAGAATTAAGATACAAGGATGGTAAGTATTTGTATAATATCTTATTCTTTGATTTTTACAACTACACGCTGCTTCTTTGCTTTGTTCATTTTACTTTTTTGTTGTCATTAATCCAACTTTGATTAACTTCTTCTAAGTCGAGAGTCTACGAGAAGCAACCTCTCTACCCCACAAAGATAGGAATGAGGTCTACATACATTTTACCCTTTTAGATCCTACTTGAAAATTATATTAGGTATGACGATAGAGGACAATATTAAATCTTTTTCAATATTGGAAGGGTAAATGTGATCCTTTACCCTTCTCTCACCAGCTTTGACCAAGACTAATTTTATTAGTTGTTACCCTAAAATTCAAAACCCATAAAGTTTGAAATCTAGCTTCACCTCTCCTATGTTTTGCAGGAACCAGGGCGAGCTGAAGCGGACTTTGGGCGTTTCGATACAAAAACAGTAGTTAAAAACATATATATATTATTCTCTGGAAGTGAACTGCCAGCAGCAAAGGATGATGAAGAAATTATGGACTTGGTTGATCCTTCTACTCCACTGCCTGCCTGGTTTACTGAAGAAGATCTTGCAAACTATGCATCTCTTTATGAAAACTCAGGCTTCCAGACTGCATTGCAGGTCCCTTACAGGTACTTCTAATTAACTATCGATGTGGTTAGATTGAAACCATTCCACCAGTTAGATTAGGATAGAAGATTAATAAATAGTTGAATGTTGTCTTGCTTTTCGACATGATCAGGGTTAAAGTAGTCTAGAACATTGTGTCTGTCGTAGTATACAACAACAACATACCCAATGGGATTCCACAAGTGGGGTCTAGGGAGGGTAAAATGTACGCAGACCTTATAGAAATGGAGGGACTGTTTCTGAAAGACCCTCGTCTCAAAAATATCAAGCCCCATCATCTGTCCATTTTCTTTTAGCACTTGTGATCTGGTAAACAATATTAAGATGAGGATTTTGGCAGGGCTTGGCTAGAAGAATATGGAGTTGAAGATGTCAAAATCAAAGTTCCTTCTCTGCTTGTGATGGGGGAGAAGGATTATGCCCTTAAATTTGGTGGATTAGAGCAATATGTTTCAAGTGGAATGGTGAAAGAGTATGTACCTAATCTTGAAATCATATTCTTACCAGAAGGAAGCCATTTTGTCCAAGAGCAGTTTCCTCAGCAGGTCAATCAGTTGATTATCACCTCCTCAACAAGCTTGTTTGATGAAAATGTATCGAAGCAATGTTTTCTCGCTTTTCGTATTTGGATGCTGATCAGATTTTCGGCATATCTCTACTTGTATGTTGATCAATAAACGAGGCAACAGATTTGCATGCCTTGGTTTGCAACATTTCCTGTTATTTCTTCATTGAATCATTTTGAATCTGGCTTGAAGTAATCTAACAGGCAAATGGGATAAAGGCAAATGAAATAGAAGAGATTTTAGGTGCATATAACATAAGAGGGTTCTTTATACACGTAAGAAAAGTGCTATAATGCCCTCCTATCTCGGTGTGATGAAGTCTTCACTCATAGGCAGGAAAGCTAGCGTTTTTTGGATCTGTCATGTCTAGGAAAAGATAAGCCATACCCGCAATACCTTCAAAAAGGGAGTATGGCTTATCTCCTCCATGCATCTCTCCATTTGCTATTAGCTTGTGAGCTCTATCAAGAAGGAAGCAGGCAAAAGCTTTTGCTCTATACAAGTACTCCATGTTTCCAGTGAGCCGATACAGAGATAGGAAGGCATAAGCATTCCCGCTAATGCCATGACACATCCCAACACGCTTAAGAAGGCCGCGATTCCATACAACCTCTGCTGCATCTACTGCTGCATTTAGAAATTCTGTGTCTCCAAAAACCTGGCATTGGAATTTTCCATGGCAATTCAAGTTATAAAATCAACTGACAGAAAGTCACAAGCAAAGAAAACCAAAAATTATATGAACTTGAAAACAGTTTCGTTTTCCTTTTTCTACTAATGGTGTCACCACGCCAAAGTAGGAATACAGTAATGCATTAACGCTCATTAAAAAGTTTGTAATTCGTCACTGTAAAAGATGCTAGAACCTCTTACATCTCAAGAGCATAAAAACACAGAAAAAACCCGAGGGAGTTCTATCTAAATATACGTAATTACAAGAGAAAGTCTGGATCCTCAAACTCCATCAATTAATTAAGGAAATGATGAATGTTCGATCAGTACGATGTCATACATAATAGAATGTGAGGTAAATATAGTTAGAGTTGTTACCTCAGCTGCCTTGACAAGTGTCAGTGCAGTACCAGGAGCTCCATGGCACCAATGCACGAGTATATCTCTCCTCCTATCTTCTTCAGTTGCAGGATAATTTCCACTGGGAAACCGATTCTTAATCATGTACTTTAAAGTCCCTTTGACATCTTCAAGATCATCAGGTTTCAGTTCAAAGCCCATCAGAACATGCATAATTCCAGCCAATCCATGAGCTGCACCCCAGTACATCTGACCATACCATTCATGCATCAATGGGCTTCTGCCCTTCCCTCCCAATTTTCTTCCATTCTTGATGATTTCATTGATCACAGCAGCCTAAGATACAATCAAGAAATAAGTTCAGATTGGATACCACAACTGCCCGACTAATGCCCGCTTAGATGACACAACTTATTGTTGCACTTACAGTGTTGGTGGAAGGAATTGTGCCTTCGCCAATATACTTATTTATAAATAAAGAGGCCCAGAGGTATCCAGCTCTACCATACAGCAATTCATCAGGAAGATCTTTGGTTAATGTTATCTGCTCTTAGAACCAAATGCATATCTCGTAAGCTATCGTGTTAAGGAAAACAAAACGGAAGCTTACACAAGACAAACCTTCAATATGAAAGCCTAGCTATAAGCTATCAAAAACGAACCTCTTTAAATTGAGATACATAGTAAGAAACCAATTGATCATCACCCATGTACTTGGCAGTGACGGCACCTAGTGCACAAACCCCAGCTCTCCCACATAAGAACGTGACATTCCTATAAATCCATTGGTCAAATTAACACAATATTCAACCCAGAAAAGGCCATTTTGTTTATCTTGCTGCCATTTGAAGCTTTAAATTGAAAATCCAGAAAGTCAGCACTTCCCTAAAGCTCATTTTACCAAAAGTAACACAAAACATTTACTAGAAAGTCCAGTTTCCTCATATATCTGCCAATTGAAAATTTAAATTGATAACCCCACAAAGGGATGTCAAATAGTCAGAACTCATGAATCCAATTAACACATAAAATCAAAAAGAAAGGCCCAATTTCTTAACTTGATGCCTTTTGAAGCTTTGAATTAGAAACCAGGAAAGGAGTGAGAGGTATTGATCAAAGTAACACAAAAATTAAACCAAAAGAAGTCCATTTTGACAATATATCATCATTGGGACCTTAAATAACCACAAAAGCATATGAAATGGTAAGGATAAGACTTTTGGCAGATCGCAAACCTTGAGTCCCGAGAAGCAGAGTCACAATCCTTAACAATCTGAGAGCAAACAGCAAGGTCGTTTGTGTTCTTCGTCACCTGATAGGACTTGAAGAGCAATAAAGCAGTCCCAAGGGTTCCACCATAGAGTGTAAAGTCTGGAACCTGTTGCCTTGTTAGTCCCCATGTCGCCACCACTATCTGTCAGCAACCGCACCAGACATCAATTCGTCAAAAACAACAATTATACCTCAATCTCAAACTATCTAAATTCAACCATATATATCCTCAATATCCATTCTGCTCCACTTAAGATTCCTGCCACTCTATAGCCTGTTTGACCAAGCTTTTGAAATCTTCTAAATTGAAAAGCAACAACTTATATTTGGCCAATCAATTTTGGGGAACACCTGTACCAATATTAGATCAACTTGGCCAAAGTTCCAAAAGTACAAGGAAAAACTACTTTCTTGAGCTTATGAAAAACATCTTCCCCTGTTCTGTCATCAAGAGTACTGAGCAAATAACTTAATTCTCTAGAACAATCAATTCCTTTTTTAGGGGCAAAAAAGCAGTTTCGCTAGAAGCTTGATCAAATAGAGCTATAATAAGAGTCAAACGGTCAAAAACTCACTTTTTTGCGAATTTCACAGCTCAATCATCAGTTATTCCTTTTTCCTACCCAAACTGTCAGTTTCTACTCAGCTAGATGCATTTAGTTTATCTAAGTAAAACAGAACAACTAATTGTTGAATTGTGAAACTCGCTTTTTTTCGCAAATTTCACATCTCAGTCATCAATTTTAGTAAAACAGAACAACTGATAGTTGAATTACGAATCTTGCAAGTAAAGTTATACTTGTTAATCTATCGTATAAGGGAAGAAGATGTAGTTGCTTTACAGTTTCTTTGAGATCGAGAGCGGCGCGTTTGAACTTCTCCGATAGAATGTGGTACGGTGTCGACAGAAGCTTCAACAGTGATTCATCCGTTCCTTGCTGTGGAGTTGGATGTTGTTCTTCTTCAACCGCCGGATTCTCTGCAACAAAATCCGGCATTAAATTTGGGTAAAATCGATCCGCCATTTCTTCAATTAATCTAAAATTGCAATTGAGATTTGTGTCATCTGTAAACTTGTAGTTGAAAATTCAAAGTCAAATGGCGAAAGATGTTTGTAAGCAAACATGGTGGTTGAAAATTTTGTGACATAGCTTATTTTTTAATATGTAAATTTGAATAATTATTTTAAATACCTGAGGATGACGATATTGATATCAATATTTAATTTTTTAAAAATATTTATAAATTAAATTTAGTACTTGTAGACAATATATGGGATAGGTCAGGGTAAATTTGGGTAATTTAAATCGATTAAATTTAAATTATAAATATTTTTAGACAATTAAATTTTGACCAATAGATGATGATTACGTATTTAAAATACTTATTTAATAAAAAATTTGTTAAAGAAAAGAATATTTTTAGCCCTAAAAGTAGATGGAAAGGACATTTTAAACCATATAGATGAATAGAGGACATTTTTGCACAATTTCTAATACTTCAAGAGCATTTTAGACCCTTTTCCGTTAAAAAATATGTGAAATTTCACGTATAATTACACGCATACTAATTAGATAAAGAAAAATGTTTAAAATATTGAATTCAAGTGTTCAATTGGCATCCGCGTGCATATAAGAGTTTAGTTGACTGTTCGAGCCAAGTATAAGGATCTCCCAAACTATTCCGCCGCCTTGTTTTTTTTTTCCTCTGATAAATATTTTTGGGAAAGGTAACAAAGTTATATTCCATTACCACAAAGACAGTGCTAAAAGCCATATTTACAATTCACAAAGACAGCAAACAACAGTTCCTTGGTTCATCATACAAGGGATTTATGATCTTCTACCAATTCCTCTTTACACCAAAACTAAAATAAAAGCAAACAAGTCATCTTAACCTTCTGGATAGTATTGCCAATATCTTCAAAACGTCTCGAGTTTCTTAACTCCCTAACGTTAAGAGACAGAATCGCGGAATGCTTCTTTTGGACCCTATGAGTGTACGCTGAACCTCAATACTCTCGTGCTCAAAGTCTGCTTGCAAAATGCATAGCTCTATCAAAGGAAACATGCCACCACGCGAAGATACCTGAAAAAATGCACTGGTCATGGGAACTTATTTTACAGTATTTACTTGCACCAACATTTATATTGTGCATGAGATCAGCTTCAAAGGCACAAACTTGATAGGATGATGAACAAATCTGGAATTCTTGTTGTTCCTGCATTAATTATATCAATTTGTCCCTCGTCCCTTATCAATGACAAGGATACATGGGAAAGCAGACAATCAAGCATGTAAATCGTACAGTCCAAGTCGTTCATATATCATACATACATGGCACGCTTTACTCAAACATGGTCACTTAAAGCATTCAACACATATAAGTCGCAAGTTTCACTTGTACACATTCACAAGAGTTATAACAAGTCATGTAGGACTTAGTCAACTATTTATCTAATTATCTTCTCGGGACAGTTCCTTGTCTTCTTTCATACCTTTCACGGCTAAGGCTAGGTCTTTCCGTGAAATATGCTTGTTCCAACATATACACAGTTAAGAATAATATGACTGCTTCACCTTAAGCATTTCAACAAACCCATACACTAGTTTGTACTTTGTACAGATACCAACTAAAGGGTTGTGTTTCGGTTACCTCAATGCTACCTTAGTTATAGAGACTCTACGAGGTCAAGAATGTACCCTACGCGATCAATCTAGATCACCAATAAGGGGCAATAACATAACAATGTCATTTCTTAAAACCAAAATGTTCACGGGAGTAAGGCCACATGTCCTAGGTCAGTTTTCAGGCTAATCAGCATACAATTTTTCTCTTTGAAACATATTGGAAAGGGAAGTTATATTGAATAAGGGTGTGTTTAGACTAATCATCATTGATGGATAACATCTCACGAGCACCGGAAAGATGCTTAACCCCAGTTCCTGAAGTGCAAGAACACCAAAACATACACTTGGAACAACTAACAGCACTTACATTTCAAGTAATCAACCCAAAAGCACTTCTGCAAACAAGCTCCATTCTGTAATAAGATATTCGATGTTGTCGGATACTCAACCAAATTACTCTAGGAACCTTCATAAAGATCACAAGAAGATATTCATAAGAAGACACACAATGACAAAGACACAATGTCATCACTAAATATGAGCATGGGGATACAAGACGATCAGAAGAATTCTTACCCTCTTTTAATTTCTCTGCCTTCACAGTTTTAACCTGTCATCACATCCCTTAAAATATGAGGTGAAACAAGGCTCTCAAAGTAGGTCACTGCTTGAACTTGACGAAAATCACCGGACGGGTAACCGTCAAGTTGCTTGAATGAACCATCCCTTGAATTATACAACGCGAGATCCTCCCCAAGCTGCAGCAGACATTCATCACAATTCTCAGCCACAAACAATGGTAAGATATAAGACCTACGATCACCTGGTAACGAGATGGTAAACAATTTAGTCCAGGATTTCTCGACACCATACTCCTTCATCACCCACACATCCGCCTTATTTTGTCCGTAGTTGCAACAACCAACTAAATACCCCCTCGAAACACCTAACGTCCAATAAATACCTCTGTTTTCATAACTAGGCAGTGCTGTTCTCCCATATCTCTCTGCAGACAAGTCCATAGTAACAATCTCCCAAAACCCACTCGAACGACAACTATGGCACGAGTAACAATGAAGTGCCCCATTCACAAACACACCAAGCTTTCCATTTAAATTACCACTCTTGAACCCTTCAATCACTTTACAAGATTTAGCCTTTAAGCTATAAACACCAACCATGTTCTCATATCTCCCCTCAATCTGAGGAAAACTAAAGATCTTCACAACCTTATAGTCATCAACAGAGGCATCATAACCAAACCCATATCCAATGTAACCACCACTACCAATATTCTGAAGCATTGAATCAGGAAACACATTATATTTTCTAGTACATGGGTTCAATAGCATTAATGTAAACAAGTCACTAGTTAAACAAATCAACCCATTACAAGAACCCAAAATCCTAGCTGAAATAGCTAAAGATCTAGCACGGCAGCTATGTATAACCAAATTAAGACATGAATTTTCAAACCCCATGTTGTAAAAATGGCAAACTCTACGGAAACCATGAACAGGACCTACCACAGCAAGTCTATAATCAGTCAATTTGGGGTTTTTTAAGCAAAAGTCCAAATGAATTTTGCTGAATAGAGGAGCTGAGAGTAAAGAAAGCCAAGATTTGGAAACACACCTGAATTTCAAGAGGGATTTGACAGGTAACCTCAAGAAAATCTCAAAAATTATTTCTTGGGGCAAACTTGTTGACCCCTCAGATGTTTGTTCCATTTTTTATGATTCAATTTGCTTATTGAATCAGTAGAATCACTATTTTGTAGATGGACTTGTTGTTCAATATGGGAGAGTCACAATCACTAGAGCTTCCAAATTTGGTTTGCCTATATAAGTGGGCTTCAAGTAGTCGGACGATGTGATGCTCGTTTATCCATAAGAGGTTGAGCGGTCTCAATTTCACTAATGGATTTGCGAATGAATGATGGGCTGGGCCACCTCGAATGGCGTGAACCGCATGCGTTTGTTTAGGCTTTTTATATGTACTAGTCTCTGAACACGTGTTGCACGTGTGTACCATGTTAATTAATACAAAAAGTTTTAAATGGTATAGATGATAATAAAACATGTAAATAATGAGTAACTAAAACTAGGAAAGCATAATTGTTTAGTTATATACAATCAATTGAATTGGTATAGCATTTTTCTTATGCAGTTCTAATATATAATATACTCAATGTGACACTTTCCTTAATAATGCAGTTCTAATACTATTAATCACAACTTTATCATTAAAATTTTAAATTAATGTGTTTTAAGTAGTAGTGCACTTATACTATGTGATCTGTAGCAACGTTCTTTTAAAGTGAGCACCCACAAGCTTAGATTCCTAAATCCGCCATTGCTACTATTCTAGATTTAAAACCGCACGTTTACCTTCGTTTGTTCAATCGTCCTACTCTATGTGCAAAAGAGTTGGAAGTGAATCCTAGGCTTGAGAGAAAAAAAGCACGACTTAAAATGATTGTGACTTACCTCTCTAGACCCGTGCATTTGCAATTGTGAACAGGTAAAGCATTTATCTCTCCGGCATTCATGGAAGGAATTCTGAAGATTTTGGCAGAAGACAACTCTCCATAGATAAGCTGTTCTGCACATGGAAACAACCATATAATAAAAAAAGGGACGTTTTCATTTTCTTGACAGAATCTTCAAAAGTGAGTCTATAACACTGATTCCAAGAATACATACACAACAAAACTATTGCTAGGGAGTGTTTTAGCAGATAGCCATAGCAAACCTACCAAACTCATCAACTTCACGGTTTGGAAGAGCAATTTGCAGCCATAGATCTTGCAATTGTCTTCTGGTGGGAAATGGTTCTGATGAAGGCACATAGTGCTTGGGTCGATCACAATCAATCAAGTGGTTAACAGATGCACTCCTTGCTCTGTCACGAGCTTGAATTATAGACACATTTCATATATCATAACAACTAATATCACCAAAACAACATGTAAAGCAATGAAGCCCTGCACCTGAAAATTTGACCGCATAATGTCAAAATGCTATGACACTAAATGAGTCAAGAAAAATGCATATTGCTTGTGCTCTTGGCTGCATGACTTTCACTGCTTGATTCAAAGGAAACTAAGGCAAATGCACAAAAATAAATGAGTGGTTAGAGAGTGTTTGGCCATGAATTTATTTTACTTTTTCCCGAAGTTGAACTTTGAAAACACGTTTGACCACAAAATTTCCAAAAAATCTAGAATTCAAAAGTCAACTTCAACTTGAATTATTCGGAATCTCAAGAATTTGAAAGACACCAAAAAGTTGTTCTCGCTCCAAATGCATCATAGAAATTCAAAAACAATCCAACTCGTATTCATCACCAAACACAACTTAATTTTAAAATATCATTTTTCAAAACTGTCTCTGGACACATGTGTCACAAGTGTGTACCGTGTTAATTAATACAAAAAGTTTGAATGGTATAGATGATAATAAAACATGTACATAATGAGTAACTCAAATTAGGAAAGTATAATCATTTAGTTATACACAATCAATTGAATGGTATAGCATTTTTCTTCCGCAGCTCTAATATATTGTATACTCAATGTGACACTTTCCTTATTATTTTTACGCTAGGTAATTGCTCGCGCTTCGCGCGGTGGTGACATATATTTCAACAACACATAGTTTTTATGTAAACATAAGTAAGTTGATTATATTTGTAAATGTTTCACATCTTAAAATTTGTATATCTTGTTTCTAAGAAACTGTATCCTCCTCCTTTTCATAGCCACATACATATCAAGAAGTTGTTGCCAAATAAAAAATCGTATTTCATGATGTACTAATAATGATCAACACATATCTTCTTCAAGGTGGATGATGCATTGTTATCAATTTCATGGGATACACTAGCAAAAGTAATATGTATTTGTGATAGAGATAATTAATAATTACTAATATTAGAAAAATTTAATCGATATTACAACTTTCTTTGTTTGATGATTCAAGATTATGAATCCTTTCATATGCAAATGTGACATGAGAATAGTAATTAAATTGCTTAAATATTATCAATTACTAAATATAACATAATCAATCCCTATCTATGAACAAAGAACTTGTGTAAATGGTTGAAATATTTAAAATATCTTTTTTTAAAATACCGGAGGTAAATGCTCAAAAAAGTATGTATATCATTTCTAAAAAAGAAATAAGAATTGCTTATAAATCTAAAGTCTATATGTTTTATGCTACTCAAAAATGTCATACATATCACAGATGTCTTCCAGATTACATTATATTTTTGTAAAACTAACATTTTTTAGAAAGAGTTATGAACATCATATCTATTATGTACCTGATGTGTGTGTGAGAAGCGAAGAGTTTACAATTGCAAGGTAAATTTGAAGCAGAGAAAAATAAATAAGAATTAGTAGTTAGCAAAAACAAATGCAAAGCAAATACAAGAAAGAGAACTATAGTGAAGAAAGAAAAGTGAAATTGATTTACAATATATATAGAAAAATAAAAATAGCTATTCATATTCCAAACTGAAGAGATGCATCGATTTTTTTGGTAAAAACTAAAGAGATGCATCAATTGACAATTGTACCATTCAATTCAATTAAACGATTAGAAAACTGATAATATTTAACTAAAGGCTTAGAAAACTAAAAATCTAAGTTGCTCGGACTTGGGTGCGGATGTCCGGTACGGGTGCAGATCCAAAGGTCGGGTCCTTCGTGATCTAATTTTTAAGATTCGGGGATATGGATCGATGTACGGGGGTGCGGAGATTCGCCTAAAAACAATTAGAGTATCTCAAAATAGAGTGATAAAACCTAAATTATGAGACATTATGTGGAAAACATGAAGAGAATCCTATAAGGAGATTAAAGGAAAAGGTGTGACAGAGAAATTTCTATATAAAAGGTATTCCATTTTTTTCAATTTCACATTAGCTTTTGTATTGATTACAGAAATCATTAAAATCGTCCAAACTTTCCCCATCGATTTTGGTCAAAGTATTAGAAACCGGTAAACCAAATCGGACAAGGATCCCACACCCACACCCATGTCGTGTCGACACGATTGCGACACCAAAAGTGAAGAGTCCGAGCAACTTAGCTAAAAATAATACTCCCTCTGTCCCATTTTATGTGACACTCTTTCCTTTTTGGTCCGTCGCAAAAAGAATGTCACCTTACTCTAATTGGAAACAATTTGGCTTTAAAATTCCCCTTTTACCCTTAATGAAATGAATCTCAATCACACAAATTTCTCAGAATGATTTTAGACCACAAGTTTCAAAAGTCTTACTTTTTTTCTTAAACACCATGTCAAGTCAAAGGGTGCCACATAAAATGGGACGGAGGGAGTATAAAGTTTGGATAGTTGAAAACTTGAAGTTGTATGGTTGTTGAAGAGGCATAACTCATAACTGATAACTAAAAAATTAACTTTTGAGTTGGATTAGTAATTAATAATTAGTTATTATAGATAATTTATAATATTTTAATTTAGTATAGGCACAAAATGGTAATCCAACTTTTCACTTTGGAATTTCCACTTTTAATAATATATTATGATATATGATATGATATTATGTATTTGAGTGTTATAAAATTTATTATATGTTATGTTTATTTATATGAACTATCTTTAGTTTGGGGGATCGTTAGTCAAATACCAATCGTCAGCTCTACTAATAGTAATTAATAAAGGGATGTTGTTGTGCCTGCTTGATGATATGAGAGTATTTTTTGTATTATGAATTTATATGCTTTAAAATTGTTATATGTAATGGTTTTTTATATGTATTATATTTGGTTTGGATTGTCAGTCGACCACTTTTCTTCAGTCATACAAGTGGTATTTAAGTAGCTAGACGTTGTCATGCCTACCTGTTGATACAAGGATATTTTTGGTATTATGAATTTGTGTGCTTTAAAATTGTTATATGTAATAATTTTTTATATGTACTATCTCCGATTAACATCTAAACACATGATAAGGGGTTCCTATTTTCAATATCTTTTGCTTGTGTCCTCAAACATCTGTTAGACAGTCAAATCAACCATATAAGCATTTTGGAAACACATATTTCTTTTCAAAATTTGAGCTGACTTTATCTAGTGGAAACAGTTCATCATGTGCACAAGATATCTGATTTCAAGTAATCAACATCAAAACACTTTGGCAAACAAGCTCCATGTTGTAATAAGATATCTGATTTTGTCATATACTCAACCAAGTAGAGCATGATAACAATAGTATTTCAATTTTCTGGAGTACCAAGTACGATAACGAAAAACACAAAATAACACAATGACAAAGACACAATGTGATCACGAAATATGAGCACAGGGATACAAGGCAATCAGAAAGATTTTTACCCTCTTTTAGTTTCTCTGCCTTCACAGTTTTAACCTGTCATCACATCACTTGGATATGAGGTGAAACAAGGCTCTCAAAGTAGGTTAATGCTTGAACTTGACGAAAATCACTGGATGTGTAACCGTCAAGTCGCTTGAATGAACCATCTCTTGAATTATACAGTGCTAACTCTTCCCCAAGCTGCAGCAAGCATTCATCACAATTCTCAGCCACAAACAATGGTAAGATATAAGACCTACGATCACCTGGTAACAAGATGGTAAACAATTTAGTCCAGGATTTCTCGACACCATACTCCTTCATCACCCACACATCCACCTTATTCTGCTCATAGTTGCAACAACCAATTAAATACCCCCTCGAAACACCTAACGTCCAATAAATACCTCCGTTTTCATAACTAGGCAGTGCTATTCTCCCATATCTCTCTTCAGACAAGTCCAGAGTAACAATCTCCCAAGACCCACTCGAACAACTACTGCAGCACGATTCCCAATGAAGTGCCCCATTTACATACACACCAAGCTTGCCATTTAAACTACCACTCTTGAACCCTTCAATCACTTTCCAAGATCTAGCCTTTAAGCTATAAACATTAACCATGTTCTCATATCTCCCCTCAATCTGACGAAAACTAAAGATCTTCACAACCTTATAATCATCAACAGATGCATCATAACCAAATCCATATCGAATGTAACAACCACCACCACCACCATTATTTCGAAGCATTGAATCAGGAAAGACATCAAACTTTCCAGTACATGGGTTCAATAACATTAATGTAAACAAGTGATTAGTTAAGCAAATCAACCCATTACAAGAACCCAAAATCCGAGCTGAAATATCTAAAGATTTAGCAGGAGAACTATGTGTAGCCAAATTAAAGCATGAATTTTCAGACCCCATGTTGTAAAAATGGCAGATTTTACCTAAACCAGGAACAAGACCTACCACAGCAAGTCTATAATCAGTCAATTTTGGGTCTTTTAAGCAAAAATCGACATGGGTTTTGCTGAATAAAGGAGCTGAGAGTAAAGAAAGCCAAGTTTTCGAAACACACCTGAATTTCAAGAGGGATTTGACAGGTAACCTCAAGAAAATCTCAAAAATTATTTCTTGGGGCAAAATTGTTGACCCCTCAGATGTTCCCTCCATTTTTTATGATTCAATTTGCTTACTGAATCAATAGAATCACTATTGTGTTGATGGAATTGTTGTTCAATATGGGAGAGTCAATAGAGCTTTCAAATTTGGTTTGCCTATAAGGTAAATAAAGGGGCCTTTTAAATAGCTCCACGATGTCATGCCTGCTTATGGTAAGGATTATTTTACGTAAATAATAGTTAGTCAAGTAATGTTGTCATGTCTATTTGTTGATATAAAGATATTTTGGATATTACGAATTTATGTGCTTTAAAATTATTATATGTAATGATTTTTCTTATATGTATTGTCTTACGTTAGGTGGCTAGTAGTCTAACACCCTTCATCTAAGTGGCCTTTAAGTAGTTGGATATTGCCATGTCTGTTTATCGATATAAGGATATCTTTGATATTATGAATTCATGTGCTTTAAAATTGTTATGTATAATAATTTTGTATGCACTATCTCTGAGTTGGATGGTTAGTTAAATATTCTCTGTCAGTATACAAGTGATTGTTAAATAGTTGAACGTTGTCATGCTTGCTTGTAGATACAAAGATATTCTTGACATTATAAATTTGTATGCTTTACAATTATTATGTGTAATGATTTTTCATATAGACTATCTCTAATTAGAGTGGCAGTCGAACACAAAAACTATATTATGCATATAAAAAGTTAAATAAAATCTCAAAGTCTAATAAAGCCATAAACGTGGTGGAGTAACTTGATAGTAATGTGAAGCTAAATTAGTAAAAATTGTTGAAAAATCTCAATTTTCTTTTTGTGGACATTGTCATGCCAGCTTTTTAATGTAATGACATTTTTTATATTTGAATTTGTGTGGTTTAAAATTGTTATACGTAATAGTTTTTCAGATATATTATTTCTATATTGGAACCTTGGTGTGATTTTTCAAAGCGTAGAGCTATCTTGGAGTAAAATGAAAGTGACATATAACAAATTTCGCAAAATCATTAGAGATTCTCAATTCTTATTTTCTTTCTTGTTTCTCTTTTTTTGAAAATTAATTCGTTAAAATAAACAGAATATATTATTGTTATTGTTGTTTTGTAGCTTTTTTGATATGAAGACATTTTTAGCTTGTGTACTTTGAAATTATTATATATAAATTAGGTTAGTCGAAAAATAATTTTCGATTCAAGAAAATAATATGTGATTTTCATATGTACTATTTTCAAATTTTGGGGGATGAGTGATTTTTCAAAAGCCCAATAAAGCAATAATATGTTGGACTAACATGATAGTTTAAATGAAAAATCTACAACTCTTATTTCGTTTTTGTTTTCTCGTTTTTTTCAACTTTTTTCTCTAGTTTCTCATACAATTTTTAAGAGGGTAAGGAAACAGTCTCACTATTTCTATGCGGTAACGGTAAGATCTGCACACAAGTTACCCTTCTCAGATCTCACTTGTGGAATTTCACTGAATATGTTATTGTTGTTGTTGTTGAGGGTATTTTTTATATTCTATATTATGTGCTTTAAAATTGTTATACCTAATGATTTTCTCTTTACATGAGAAATAAACGTTCAATTCTTTGGTTCGATTTTATAAAAATTCAAATCAATTTTTTAAAATAAACAACAAATCAAGCCGTCAATATTGAACTCTCCATTTTCCACATGTGACATCCCAAAAACTCATTTTCCTGCAAGCTTAAAAGCAAGACAAGAAAACCCTAATTCTACACAATGACTATGAAAGCAAAATTATTTAGTCATGTATCCAAGATACATGGGAATCACATTGAATACATATATATATATATATATATTTTTGATATAGGAGAGCGAAGAATCATATTAGATACATATTATACATATATTTGTATCTATTTAGTGGATATCAGATACATAGGAAAGAGACAAACGAGATGAGAGAAAGGCGGGCGAGATCTATCTATGTATCTTTAACACATGCAAATTCACTTGGATATAGTGCATCTAGAACAAATTATACCTAATTTTGACTCTATATATTTTGAGATATATGTATCTGGATATATCTGAGCGTATTTAAATGCACCAAAATTTGGTAAAATCTCTACGTGATATAATAAACTAATATATCTAAATAATTAGCTCCTAAATTGATGAGATTTCTAAAGTTTTTCCAAGAAAAAACTAAGAAGAATCTCAATTCCTATTTCCCTTTTTGTTTTTGACACTAATATTTTGCCAAGATTTTTAAATCCATGTAGCCAAATCTTTTGCTCTACTGAAAAATGGAATATTAACCGACAATTAGCAAAAATAAATATATGTTCTAATTTAAGAAAAATATAAGAGATAATGATTAAATATCAGATTAGTAATTCTATTGGCATAATATAACCTAGTGATTAATTACAATCCAAATAACATACTTAGATCATTTGATTTACAAAATAGCGATTAAGTTTTCTTCAGTTTTTAACTAAAGATAATGGTTTCGAATTGTGAATATATATATATTAATAGAAAGCACTTCCCTTTTAATAGGTCTCATAAGATGCAACTTCGCATTAAGTAAGACCATAATACGATACAAGGTGTAACAACAATAATATATCCGGTGAAATTTCATAAGTGAAGTCTAGATAGGATAAAATATACACAAATCTTATCACTATCTCATAGAGGCAGAGGACTATTTTCAAAAGACCATTGTCTCAAAATACGATACAAGGCACGTTAAATAAAAATTAAAAATTTGAGTGAACTATGAGTTGAGGTGTGATTGACACTCAGTCCTTATTGTTCGATTAGCGAAGCATGTTCTAGCTCACTGAAAGTCACATCTAAACTCAATTTTAGATGAAAACATATCTACATGTTAATCTAACCATTTTATTATTTGTGTAATTATATTTGTCCAATTAAATATGATAGAAAAGTTAAATTGCAATTATATTCTAAGAAAACAACATAATCCCTTAGGTTTTGTTTGATCCCTCACACAAAACCTAAGAATATATTTGACCTTTTTTCAATTAATTAGGTTAGTGTTCCAATTAATTTAAAGACACATATTTAAATTAATAACTATTGAGCAATATCTAATTAATTTCACATATTTGAACTTTTTTTTATATAATATTTTTTCTTCAATTTCATAATATACAATTATTATGAGTGTGACTTTCCCCCTTCAATGTAGGGAAGATTTCCAAACATGCCCTAGTCACATGGGCAAGAACTATTTAGTGTGTCAGTTTGATCCCAAAATATAGTAGGAATCATTAGTTACTGGGACCTCCTCCATGTGTGGAATATTATACTATTATATACGTCTCCGTCTCATTCTATGTAACACCCATTTAATTTGATATGATACAAAAAAAATTCTAAAATTTACAATTTAAAACAAGATTTAGATATTTGTGTATTGTAAATTATTTCATTTAGGATCAAATAAAAATTTTTAAGTTAAAATGTCTCGAATTATAATAAGATGACATTCTTTCAGAGACAAATGAGAAAAAATATTATATAAAATACAATAACAAAAGTAATATTAAATAATTTAAATAAGTATTTTAATTATAAGTGAATAAAGTCCGATTATTTTTAAATTCAACCCAAAAAATAAATATAGGAAATCCCTTAAAAAATAAAATAAAATAAAATAAAAGGGCTCACTCTCCTTTGGAGAGGGCTACTACTATTAACAACCATTATATAAGCATTTTACAAAATTATAGGGAACTAAAAAACAATTACATTAACATAAAAGCAAACAAAAAAAGGAATGAGCCTTGGATACTTATTATACTATTCCAAAGGCTGATTTTCCTTTTTCAAAAAAAAAAAAAAACAATCGACATTGTTAAATAGGATTTTTAGTATCTTCGTTCTTCTGAATCTGCCTTCAAGATTTGAAATTTCACACACAACTCATTATTTATACTTATTTAGTGAATCTTCAGTTTTTAGTATCTTCATTCTTCTGAATTTTGTTCACAAAGATGACTTCAAGATTCAAAATTTCATTCTCGGCTCATTATTTATACTTATTTAGTGAATGTATATATGTGTTGTCATAGAAGTCAAGAATTGTTACTTTAAGAAGTTAAGTCTAGATGTATAAGTGGCCTTAGGAGTCCATTTACTTGGAATAACGTCTCTAGCTGAGAGGGTTTGTCTTTTGGATAGTGTGGTTAATTTTATTGAAAATGGTCCTTGTAATGGTCCACCAATAATGCACCAATTTGCACCCCATAGATGTGTCATTGTTAACCATTGATTGGAATTTGCCTGAAAAATAGATACAAACTCATTATATCATGAATTGGCTTAACAAGAATTCTTGAACAACAAATAATCATTTCAGATATTCACGATCAAGAAGTACTAAATTCTCAATGATTTTTAATAAATATGTCAAAATTTTAGATGAAAAATAAACATGTCCTTTCGCTTTAGGGCATTGTCTATTGATATCATTGATACGTATGTCATATTGTTGAGCAACACAACTTATATAGAAAGGAAAGGGCTATAGAAGTGTGCATTTATTATACAAATAACAATAATAACATAAGTGGAGTCTTCAGAGGTTAAAATGTATACAGATCTTACCACTATCTCATAAAGATAGAGAAGATGTCTCCAAATGACCAGAT
>JAOTQJ010000002.1:2650159-2662410 GCA_025642045.1 Solanum sejunctum | reverse complement strand
GATTAATTGTGATAGAGCCAATATTATTTATAGAGTAACAAATCGTTATTATAACAATAAATTCAGATCCACACAAAGAAAAACACAATATTGTGAGATCTTATTGATCAGGGTATACCATTAATATTGGTTGTGTAAAAACTTGTGATAATCTTGCATATGCATAACTAATGCCTTAGTAAGATGAGGGTCTGGAGCACATTGAGAGGGATGAAATTGATGCTCATAAATTTCTGAGTCATATATGAGGAAATTCAACCTGAGGACTAAAGATCCTTTATACTAGGTTCAACGGAAAAAATGAATTATATGATGATTTATTGTGAAATGCATTAATATTAATTTTGTTCAATCCCTATATGATGTGACTGCATTTATCCTATAATGATTTGTGGAGGTTGAGTGTATGAACTCTTAATGAAAGTTTGTATCTTGTGTGTGTGGGTATCAAATTATAGAAGCACTCTTGACAGATTTCACCTATATAAGTGTGAAAGTAGGTCACTTTCTATGAGACTGAGTTTCTTCTTGAAAACACTAATGAAAATTGGGATAACACAAAGTCGTAATGTGCTGACTAAAAAAGCTTATGTCACTACCTTGATTATTGTGTGTAAGCAGTGATACCTTATAGTTCAAGTCTAAGATCATTACTAACCGTAGAGTAAAAGTTACTGTTTTACTAAGTGAAAGTTTAATGCAGAATACACTTTTACTATGCATAATATTTCATCTTCAACTAAATTAATAAACTCTCTTATTATACCAACACATAATATTTAAATTATTTTTATATGCATTATAAACATCGATTTTCTTTTTTGTGTGTGTGATTTTAGTTACTTATATTTATTTATTTATTTATTTATTTGTACAAATCTTAACTTCCTAATTGAATTCTTAATATTAATAAAAGCAATAATAATTAAAAGAAAGAAAACACAATTTTACATGAAAAAAATTCAGAGGAAAGAAAAATTTCGTGGATAATCACCAAATCTTATTATTTTTTTAATTAAACATGATAAAAATTACATCAAATCATGGTTGGAAGTTATGTTACTCGGATTTTTTGAAAAATATTGATGGGTGCGTGTGATGTAATATATTTTTAAAGAATCTAACATGAGTGCGATAATATTTTTAAAAAATTTGAGCAACTTAGATTGGAAGAGCTACTTCGATGTGATTGCAATAACAGTATATTCTCTAATTTGTCTAGTTAAATAAATATTTATAGTTAGTTTGAAAATATAGATATTACTACTCGTTTTAGACTTGAAATTGAGGGCATAAAGCAAAAATAGTTTTGTGAATTTTAGAATGTTTTACTTCTAGAAAGAGATAAGACAATTCTTATAGGAATG
This sequence comes from Solanum sejunctum, assembly GCA_025642045.1. Lineage (NCBI taxonomy): Eukaryota > Viridiplantae > Streptophyta > Magnoliopsida > Solanales > Solanaceae > Solanum > Solanum sejunctum. The sequence goes on along the minus strand of JAOTQJ010000002.1, from coordinate 2,661,043 downwards.
GTATAAGGGATTAGGTGGATTATCCAATTTGAAATTAAAAATATTTCATAACTTGATAGTATTAATTAAAATCATGATAATAATGTTAATAACTTGTCCCACTTAGAAAATGGAATAAGTTATTTAAGTTATAATCATTAGTTTAATTTGACATGAATATTCTTTTAGGGTATTACGATTTCAAATCAAATGGTTCCCAAACATTTTTGAGCTTGACCTAAAATTTGCGTAGATACAAAAAATATCAGAAAATATTGTATAGTTTCTTTTTATCAATCGAAATATGATAAATAGAGTTATTCAATATTTATAGCTTTGTCTATCAAGAGTAGTCATTATTGTTTTGGGTTCAACACCAATAATGATATCTTTCTTCTCTCCGTTAACTAAGATCATTATCGTTGGGACATTGAAACTGAAAAGAACAAGAAAATAAATTACACTAACTATTTTTATTTTTTTAACTACACTAATGCTACAATCCCCAAAAGCTAGCTCGTGAAAACAAACATTGTGCTCCCATCTACATGAGACTTTTCCATAAAAAATCCCAACTAACAAAAAAGTTAAAAAAATTCTACTACTTGTCAAAACACCAACTCAACCACAAAAGGCACCGACGCATCAAAGCCATATTCTACAAACATCAACTACTTGTCGATTAACTAGTGATCTTTTATCTCAATCCATGATCTCCGATCCAAATCCTTCTATCTAGGACCATATTCTTAACAGCTAAAAATGCATACATCATATTTTGTCTAATTATCATTCTTTTTAATACTTTATAATTGTCAAACTCTTGCACATTCTCACCGAGTTCTTGAATAACAAGAATCAAAGCCATACGTTGATTTTTGAGCTATGATCTTATCCACCCTGGCAATATATTATAGTCAAATTATTAGTACTTATCACCCAATTATTTCTTTAATTATTTAATATTCTAATTTAGGCCTAATGTTCTATTTGGTTGACACGCTCTGATTTCTCTATAAATTAAAAAAAAATAGAATTACCATTGTTTGACTAATTAATCAATTAAAATAAACTGTCATGATTTGACTAATAAATACATGTAAAATTATTTTATATATGCATAAGAAACGTTAATTTTCTTCTTCTTTTTTGTAATTTTAATTACTTATATTTATTTTATTTTATTTTTGGTAAAGATGATAAAAATTACTCGAAGTCATGGTTGGTGTAATTTTTCTAATTTGTTTTAGTTAAATAAATATTTATAGTTAGTTTGGTAGACATGAATTAATCAATTATACAAAATATAGATATTGCTTCTTGTTTTAGACTTGAAATTGAGAGCATAAAGTAAAAATAGTTTTGTGAACTTTAGAATGTTCTAATTCTAGAAAGAGATAAAGATAATTCTTATAAGGGATTAGGTGGATTGTCCAATTTTAAATTAAAAATATTTTATAACTGATAGTATTAATTAAAATCATGTTAATAATTTGATTATCCTTTTATATGTCGTTTTTATTATAAATAAATGATCTTTAATATATATCATTTTACAAAATTAATACATAAATGATGTTATTTTTCCTATTTTACCCTTGATAGTTAATGAGTTTTGAAAAGTATATTTTATCAATTATAAAACAATTAATGTAAATTAAATAAGGACAAAATAGTAAAAACTCTTTTTTTTCTTAATGCAAGTGTTATCACAAAAGGTAACATATAAAAGGGACCAGAGAGAGTATATGTTTACTTTATCAACGTAATTTTTCCTAAAAAGAATCCTGCATTGGTTTAGAGAACAAATAATCCCCCTATAGGACTTGATCGCTCAAGGTCCATATCTTAGATGGTATCACAACTAGGTCCACCCATGTTATGTTTGTCCACGCTCCAAAGACAGGTAATTCCTGAACTAACTTTTGGAGTTAAGTCTCGAGTTCAATATTAACACCTCTAATTCTGGTAAAAAAAATGGACTTCATTTAAATAAAAGTTCAAAATCTAGTACCAAAACCCATTGAACATCAAGAAGGTAACAGATATTATAACAGGAAACAAGAAATAAAAAAGGAGTATGACAACAGAACTAAGTGTAGCTTTACCTATCAAAAAGAAGAAAAAGAGAACCAAAAAAACAAACCAAATGTAGCGTTGGCTTTACCAGCTTCTACAAGAATTTGTCTATGGTGGTAGTTAGACTTGTTTTGGGAACAGCACCAATGATGGCATCTTTCTTCTCTCCGTTAACGAAGATCATTATCGTTGGGATGCTTCGGATTCCATATCTGGATGCTACAGAAGGGCTGTCATCAGTGTTCAACTTGAAGCACCTTGCCCTTCCTATATATTGCTTTGCGAGTTCACTGATTACTGGATGGAACATGCGACATGGTCCACACCAGGGAGCCCAAAACTCAACCACCACAGGTTCAGTAGCGTTGAGAACGAGTGAATCCCATGTTTCCTCTGTCACACTAGGAACTGAAAAAGAACAAGAAAATGAACCACACAAGAAGATCAGGCAAAGTTTGACCGCAGAAGCAAAAACTTTTAACTAGTGATGAACATCCTCCAAATGCATAGTTGCTCAGTATGTGTTCTGTAAACTGTTCAGACAGTCCCTCCACACACACCCCAACCCCAAAAGCTAAGTAAAAACGAACATCCACAACACCAAAAGGATAATAAAAAAAAGAATACCATCTAAAACAGTTTGTACAAATGAAACTACAAGACGGACAAATTTGAATACAAATATATGCCAGACAAAGGAAGTGGGAGTTTCTTTTTTTATTTTAATGATGTTGGTGTCTGGGCCAGCTTGGTCATATTTTACCAGGTAGTTGCTATCTTTTATCAACGCCAGGTAACTCTGTCCATCAAAGCTAAGGTAAATGAGAAAATTACATAGTTTATTGACCCCACTAGGCCACACCTTTCAGTGTCAACAGAAGTGTAAGTTAAAAAAACGATATTGAGAAATTGTACTGGTCCAAGCTTATCCACACATTTACTAATTGCCTCGTATCCCTCTCTAGACAGAAGTATAATAGATGGTAGACAATACAAACACCTGTTAACACTATTTATCAACTATCTGCTCAAACAGCTCCTAGCTGCTCTAACATCAATTTGCTGCAAACACAATGGTTAATCAACCATTATCTACTTCGGAATATTGGCGGCCAAACCCAAAAAGAAGAGAAAAGAGCTACAGCAAGGGAGATGGAGCATGATAGCAGGCAGATTTTGGATGAGAGAACTAATTTTCCTATTGATTTGAAATGAATATGCAGTAGAAAACAGCAGGACATACTAGATAAGACTAGAAGCGGTATGCAAGAATACTCATTTACTATAGGCCTTGATTGACACAAAAGGAGCTATAACTTTCCATTTCACGTGGAACATGAACTTTAGAGACAACACAGTGACAAGGCTAGGAATGTTCATGAAAGAAAAACTCCTACCAAGCACATATATATGTATAGATCACCAATAAGCTCCAACAAGTCATAACAGGCGAAAGCATGCCTCGAGCTTGCGCATGGGATTCTTTATTTTCTGATTTTTCCACCTGATATCTGGTATGCCAATGTATATCTTTTCCGAATTGAGAAAAGATAAAACATCATCGTGCTCATTATCCACCATATTTTGAACTGTGTGATCCCTGGCTATCAGAAAGAAAAACATTATCTTCACCGAGGCATTTCCCAGCTCCCAAAGAATAGTGATGAGGGCCATTTGGAAGGACAAATGATAGGTCTGTTTTCCTCGAAAATTGGTAATCCAACAACTATAAGACTAAATGTTCATACAAAGAATCAAGCAGCCACTCTTGAAGGATATAAATTATTATGGCAGAGCAACACTGGATTCATGTTTCAACAAAGCTCTCAGGCATTAACAATTAATTGAATTTTTTTAAGCTTAAAGACAGGAGTTGTCCATATCAAACCCTCAATAAAAATTCACATTAAATGCTCAACGTCTCTCCCGATAAACTAATCTAGCTGCTATTTGTCAAAACTCCTCACATAGATAACACTTCAAAAGTTCTCTATAGCATTTTATGCTACATCATGTATTTCATCAAGTATTTGACTTCTCCGGCTCAGACAACTTAAATTCTTCCCTAGTATCTGAACGTGTTCTCATACTACAGAACAATTCTCCAAGAATCTTTGACCAGCCCTTCAATTGAGCATGTATGGAATCAGCCAAGCAATTCAGAGTATTTCAATAGATGAAAGTAATACCATGTCAAAATCAGTTCTTTTGGTCTTCATGCCATCTTGAGTTGCCCATAAGAAGATGTAACCATTGTCAAATTACATGTCTTGTCATGTCATACAGTAAGTAATCCCCTAACACAGAAAATTCACCACCACCACCACCAACCCCTTTCTGTAATCCACAATTTCTCAGTGACGACGAGATCTAAACCCTGCATCTGCCACTGAAACCTTAATAAACTACCCACAGCAATTAGCCAGCAATATTAGCTCAACCTCAGCATCTTACAACTAGCATGAAATTCTTCATGATGCCTTGTGTCTAGGACTCTACCTCTTCCCTCCCATCAAGTAGGTCCAAGTCCACATTTTTGCGACTTATAGTTAAAGGAAGTAACGTTATCAAAAAAAGAGCAAAGCACATGCTTATATTGTGCATTGAGTCTTGAAACAATTATATGAGCAAGCTGCCAGTATTCTTTGTCCTTCCTAACAGCCAGAGATACATCCAAGATTTACAGCTGAATTCCGGACCCATTTCAAATATCTTCAAAATGCTATGAGCTAGTAGCTGAAACTTGATTAAAACCAACATGTCCTCCTTATTGTTTTGTTTTTCGATAACAGTGGTACCCAAGCCACCATGCGCCCACCTCTACTAATTCATGTGATATCTGCCACCTTCCACCTGCATCAGGTACCAAATAACTCCTATCCATAAAGACTAGAACATATGAAAAGAAATCACCAAATGCTTTTGTCTCTACTTGGATTTGAACTTGAGATGTCAAGGTGCTCAACCCATTTCATTGACTATTAGACCACACCCTTGGGTGCACCCTCCTTACTGTTATCTTTGTCATGTTCTACACTATCTTCATGCTCTCCTACTTCATGAAGCATGTATTTATAACTGTTTCATATCTCTTTCTTTCAAAGACTAAATAATTTTTCATATCTTAGTGGTGATCAGTGTATCTTCTGTTATTACTGCACTATAATATTCAACTCCTCCTCCTGTATTCCTTTGTGGTCGGTTTAGTCTTGGGGGTCCACCCACCTGGGTAGGAAATTTTATGGTGGAGTTCACAACATCAAGAAAAACAAGAAGGCCCATTCTTTTGCTTCCCAAGCAAAAATGAAAATAGTCCACAGAAGCAGTTTCATAATGCATTCGATGTATAGGTCAATCCATTTACAAGGAGAAGAAGCAACAACAACGAAAAGTTAAACTCGGTATTGCTTAAAAGACAATGGCAGATTCATGATTTTAAAAAGTGGATACAGATTGTACCAAACTAGTCCTTTTAGGGGGGTTTGATTTTATTGCGGAATATAGTGGATTAACTACCACACAATCAAAAAATAATAACAATAATACAAGGATTAACAATTTCAGTCATAAATCTACACATGCTAAACCATTGCAACCAGAAATTCAAGAAAAGACAATATCTTGTGAAAAATCCAATACTCCCTCCATTCCATCATTTTTCTTTTTGATAACAACGCTGTTTAGGTCAGCTTGTGCACACCTTAACTAATTCCATGGTATAGCAGCACCTCCCAGCTGCAACAAGTAACACTGTCCACGAAGGCTAGAAAATAACCTAGTGTTTGTATCTATGCTTAGATTTGAAACTAAACCCCAACATGCTCAACTCACTTCACTGATCACTGCACCACACCCTCGGGTGCATCGGCCCGGCCCATTTTATGTGACATTTTTCACTATTACAGAGTCAATCAAACTAATATTCAAAGCTAAATCCAATCAGATCAACTCCACATTTTAAAATTAAATTTTTAAATATTTTAAAACTATATGCAAATTCTTCCTATATCACTATCACAAAACAAATAGTACATCTTAAATTGTAGTCAGTTTGAATCCCGAAAAAAGGAACATTTACCATCGAAGGAGACGTCGGAAGTTTCGCCGGAGATGCTACTTGTGCAGCGAGAAATCCTTGAAGAAGATCCAAGTGAAACTTGATTATTAAAATTGGTATAGGAAATTGAAAAACCGGTGAATTTCAGAGGAGAACGGTGGTCCAATGGGGAGGACAACGGCGGCGAGGGGCGTAGCGATGGCCGGCGATTAGAGGAAAAAATGGAAGAGATAGCGACTGAATCGAGAGCCGTCGACATAGTTGATTATTCCTTGCTTTATGAAAAATGTGAAGAAAGACACATTTATAATTACACTAAAACACGATTAATTCAGATTTATTTTTTTTATTCAAAGCTCAACTTTTGATTTCAATTTTTAATTTAATATTTATCTCAATTTAAGATCTAACTTTTGATCTTGACTTCGAATTTAAATTGAGTGAAATCAAATTTTTAATTAATATTGAGATTGAGAGTTAAATCTTAAATTAATGTCGAGGTTAAATTTTAAAATATATATATATATATTGGATGGCCATAACATTTATCATTTTTTTTAAAGATTATTCATAATTAGTGATGCTTAATTACTTTAGTTGAATTTAAATGAATTCATTTTTATAATTTGTAAATATTTCATATTTGCCAACTTACAAATAGTCTAGGGAGTATCGATGAAAAAGACATTGTACGTGTCGAATGGATCGAAAAACTCATTTTCTCATATTTGATTAGTAAGTAAAAAATATTTTCTATTATTTGATTAATGAACGAAAATATTAACCTAGAAAAAAAATATTTATTTTTAGTTAGAGAGTACAAAACATCTTTTAAAAAAATATCTTTTAGAAAAAATATTTTTAGTTAGAGAGTACAAAATATTTTTTAGAGTATAATATTTAAATTCTTTTTTTAGGGGTAGAGTCGAGGTAGGGATGGAGGGTCGGGTGGAGTAATAAAATTAAAATTTTCAAAATTTAAATTTTTAAAAAAGTAATTGATGTGGCCTATTTTTCATCCTTCCATGCGCTGATGTGGCGTGTGCATAACACACCAAATGGGAGGAGTATAATTGAGCTTGTTTTCTCAAGTTGGAGGGTGTTCTTATGTCTGTCAATAGTTTAGGGACGAAACCAGTCAAAAAGTATAAGCCAAAAAACACAATATATGCTCCCAATATCTCTTCGTAACTCCAAATATCTGAATTTGTTACAGTCCTTCCTATGATACTCAATCGCCCTATGAATTGATTATTTCTGAACGAGTCATGAAAGGTATAACAAACATACTTTGGCTCCATATTGAATCAAGAACGTGATTAGAAGGATTAAAAACTGCTAATTCATATAGAGTCATCGAATCGGCCCAACTAACAACCAAAGTTGTATACATTATATGAACAGAAAGTAATCGATCGACATTAAAAGACAACAAAAGCCATAATTATGTAAGTTAGGATTAAAGAGATAAACAAAGAGTTCAAACGCTTAATTAATTAAATTGATATACTATATGAAATGCATTTATCTTCTTTAAACGTTATTCATAGTTAATGACTTAATTACCATCGATTGAATTTAAATGAATTTACTTTTAGAGTTCGTTCGATACAAGGTATAAAAGATAATTAATTTTATCATAAATTTATATTATATTTGATTGAGATAAATTACGAGATAAATTTAATTACTCCAAATTTAGTTTGGATACATAAGTAACGATAATAAAAGCCATAATTAAGTTAGGATTAAAGAGAGTGAAAAAAAGAGTTCATACGTTTAGTTAATTAAATTGATATACTAATTTAAATGCATTTACTTTTAAAATTATAAATAAATAATATTTTTCCATCTCAATTTAATTGACGTAATTTAATTTGACACGAAAGTATAAATGATCAAAATTTACCTTTTTCTCCTGTTGTCGTTAGTCTAGAAGGTCAAAATTGAACCATTTAATAACAATAAAGACAATTCTTTTTTAGTAACAATAACATATTCAGTTTAAAAATCCTTTATTTTCTCCGAGTCTTTCTCTTTTCTCTTAATTAGCTTCCATTCTTTATTCATGTAAAAAAAACATTTTTCTCTCTAAACAAACAAAAAAAAATCAATAGTTTTCTTTTTTAAATCCCCTTTGTATTTGAAGAATTTTTTTTAAAAAAAATAGGTTAATTAAGAAAATTCATAATATTTGCCAAAAGAAGAAGAGAAGCTTAATGGGCTTCCAAAAATTCTTGCTGTTGTTTCTCTTCTTCCTTCTTATTGGTTTGCCTTCTTCTTGTCCATCTTATATCAAAAGTAAATTCCTCTATTTTTTTAAATATTTTTATTTTTATTATTTTGTTTTCTATATTCAAATTGTGTTATTAAAAAAAAGACATTGTTTTTTTTTTATGTTTTGATTGTTTTTGAATTTGTTAAAGACTGAGACGTAATTATTATTATTGTTATTGTTATTGTTCGAATAGATGATGTGGTTGAGGCTCGTGTTCAAACGGGACGTACCCTTCTTCAACAACAAGGAAGTTAGTATCAATTTAACCTTTTTATTTTTATTTATTATTATATATTTCTTGTTTTATTTATTCTTATGTGGATTTTTTTTAAAATGTTATGTTAATGCATTAATTTATGAATTGATGTATTTTAGGCTTGTTTTTTCTCCAAAAATGGATAACGTACCCTTTGTTCTTGAAAGCTCCAAAAATTGATTAGTTTCTCAAGAATTATTGCTTATAAGAAAGAGTTAAAATTAATAATAAGGTGCTGAATGGACAAATTATAAGTGTTGACCTTTAATTGAACGTGTTAAAATGGTTTGAACCACATCCTATCCTATGTTTGTTCATGTAAAAATGGTTTGATTCATAACCCAAATTGACCATGAATAAATACAAAAATTGCATTGAATAATCGATTTTATATGTGTCTTTTCAAATTTTTGTTTTTACCTCTTTAAATGAACCAAGAAGAATAGCTGTATAGAAAGGAATAAATTCAAAAATATAAGGGGGGAAAGAAGTTATGGTAAAAACTTCAAATATAACATCCCTTACATCACTTGTCGTGTGTGTTGTCTTTATGCAGCTTTTTCCTGTATTTACTTCATTCAACTCGTTAGTAAAAATTCTAACTTGATATTGTCCCGACTTCAAGTATATGTTGACCGCTAGTTGTGTGTGTTGTCTTCATGCAGCTTCTTCGTATATTTACTTCATTTAACTCGTTAGTGAAAATTCTAACTTGATATTGTCCTGACTTCAAGTACATTGTTGACCACTAGTCGTGTGTTGTCTTCATGCAGCTTCTTTGTATATTTACTTCATTTAACTCGTTAGTGAAAATTCTAACTTGATATTGTCCTGACTTCAAGTACATTGTTGGCTGCTAGTCGTGTGTGTTGTCTTCATGCAGCTTCTTGGTATATTTACTTTATTTGGCTCGTTAGTGAAAATTCTGATTCGTTATTGTCGTGACTTGTTTTTCACAAAGATTGCCCCATTGATTTTGAGAGGGAAAACTACACCATCATAACAAGCCAATGCAAAGGCCCTCACTACAATTCAACAATATGTTGCAATGCCTTCAAGCAATTAGCATGCAAACATGCACAAGAACTAAATAATGTTCAAAATGGATGTGCTACAACAATGTTTAGTTACATAAATCTTTATGGTAAATATCCACCTGGTCTTTTTGCAAATATGTGCAAAGAGGACAAAGAAGGTCTAAGTTGCAAAGATGTTGTTCAAACACAAGCCAAATCTGATGAACAAAACAACCAATCTTCAAAAGCTACTCAAACTTCAATGGTGATACCCACTTTTCTAATCATGTTAATGTTAAATTTGGGTTCTTCTTTTTTTATGTAATACTTTTATATAAGCATTATAATTTGGACCTGTAATGGTTCTTTTATTAACGGGTGATTTATAGAAATGGTGGGTGATTTTTAATTTTCATTTTGGGTTCTTTTATTGCTCTTTTGAAAGTTTCTTGTGATTTTTTTTTTTTTTTGATTTTATTGGGAAAGGAAAGAAAAAAGAAATCAGAACCATTCATAGATAAGGATAACTTAACTTACATATACTGACAGTATAAGACTCTCGTATGAGAATAAGAAATAGTTACACTTATAATGAAAATAGCAAGTGATGAGAAAGTTGATTATTGAGAATATGATTTGTGCTTGACTATGAGACGAAAAAAAGTGAAGAGAAATTAAAATCCTCGAAAAAAATTGTGAAAATAGAGGAGAATAACAAAGTAAGTATATGGTATAAAATTTCTGAGATAACAACTATTAGTTGAATGACCATTTAAGGAATCAACGCATATTTTAATCCAATTATTCCGCCCTTGAGATCACATATTTTTTTATTTTTTACTCGGTATTTAATATTTATATTGAAATTTAATTAATCTAAATTCGTATTGATAAAATACTCCTTAACAAACACCACTCCTAAAATCACATGTGCAAATGGACTCTAGCTTTATAAAATTATTTGAACTTGAATTATTTTATGAGAAAATTATGTCAATAATATGATTAATTATCAATTAAGTAAATGGAGAGATTGCTAATCCCTCTCAACTATGAATCAATGTTGAGTCGGATAGGGTTGACTAGATATCCATATAAATGCAATTGTAATTTTTTAAATAATTAAAGCATCAATTTTATGTCATTTTACGTGATGTAGTGTACTCTATCGTCACAATTAGAATAAATAATTTATCACTCAGACATAATCCATAATAAT